>OMNV01001378.1:8009-31077 GCA_900303265.1 Brotula barbata | reverse complement strand
GACGAGAGCAAACATGATAAAAAAAAAAAGAGGCTTAACTCCACCTTACAAACAAGGAAAACCTTCCCCTGCAAAATTTTAACACTCTCAGAGAGAGAGAGATTCAAGAGTTTTATTTACTACATACGAACGTTATTGTTATTGTACCGGAGCAGATTATAGCCTATATGTATACAGATGGATGGATGGATGGATGGATGGATGGATGGATGGATGGATGGATGGATGGATAGATAGATAGATAGATAGATAGATAGATAGACAGACAGGCAGACAGACAAACAGACAGACAGACAGACAGACAGACAGACAAATAGATAGATAGATAGATAGATAGATAGATAGATAGATAGATAGATAGATAGATAGATAGATAGATAGACAGACAGACAGACAGACAGACAGACAGACAGATAGATAGATAGATAGATAGTTTTTACTATCTAAGTAAGTTATTTTAGTATATATTTTAGTTTTAGGATGTAAGGGCCAAACGGAGGAAAAAAGATGTGTTTTGAGATGTATCCAGCTTGGCGTGGGCGTAGCCTGAGACAGTGTGGCACAGCGTGTTTGCAATCTAATTAGCGATTGGACACGGGCGCTTTTAATTGTCACATTTGCAGCTGATTGCTGCCGGCCGGATGGATCTTAGGAAAACTCCACAAATGTTCCTGTCTAGTCTTTTGTTCTGGGATTTAAACTCTGGAGTGCATCCTTTTCCTGCGGACATGTCTCTGTTGCGTCAGAGAAATCAATGTTGTTACATCCTTATTAACCAGGAGCATTCTTGAATATGCTTACCAACAGACTAGCGTACTCTTCATCATCGCTCCAGCCACTGGATACTGTCCATCCAAAGGTGGGGGTGGATTGCCTGAGGGAGCGATGGAGCCTTATAGGACCGCGTGCACATCAGCACTTCTATTACTCCACTGGCACGGAATTAGCTGACTGATAAATATTTATGAAGGACGATTTGAAGTAATTCATCAAAGAAATTGTGGTTTTATAGCCCATCCAACCGTGACAATAAACCAACTTTCACAAGCACTAATCTTCAGGGATCAATAGCAAAAAAGAGATATGCTGTGGCAAAGGAAAAAGTTTGGAAATTTTCTCCCGCAAGCATTACTCGATAAAAGAGTTCCTGCAACTTTAAGCCAGTATTTAATCCCACAGATCTAAAACAACCTGGAATCACCTTCAATGCAACTCTTCATCTGCAGTGAAGAGTAAACTGCAGTGTGTGTTTTGCAGGCACGAGCACATTTAATCCTCATTAAATTTAAGGGAAAGGTTCACACTTTTTTCAGTTTAAAACCTATTAAAACTTGACTGTCGTTATCTATAATAATGCAATTACTTTGCTGTTGTCCATCAGCCTGACAAAGTGGATTAAAAAGTAGTTCATTTGTATGTGTATTGTATTATTATTATTATTATTTATTTTATTTAACTTCACATCATCAATTAAGCCAAAAACATTGACTTTAAGTAATTAGATTACATGTCAATTTCCCATGTATTTTATTAGACAAGTTTGATGTGAAGGGTCACATTAAATTTAATATAAAAAAACGTAATAACATCAGTCTTGATTAAATTAACTCAATGTAAACTTCTTCATCAACTTTATGTGTTCATTCTATAATTAGTCATAAAGTTAAGGGGAACTTAACATAAACATTAAGGTTTTATTCAAGCATTATGCATTCCAAATGAGATTCCAGTTAAATTTTACATATAAATATGGCTTTGTGTTTATGATGGCAGGAATGATTTTTTTTTTTTATTATAGTGTTGAATCCCACCGACCCGGATTGTTGCAGTTTCTTTATTTTTTAAAGCGTGGAGACAATAATAATTGTGCATCCTCTTCCTTTGGCTTTCTACCATAATCTTCTGTTTACCGTAGCAGCCTTTGTAACACAGACTTCAGTTGATCAAACTGAAGTAAATCAGGTGACAACAGCTGAATCTAATCCTCGAATCTCAGTCAAAAGCAAATGAAAACACCTCACGTCGTGTTCCTTTGCTGACGGAGAGATCAATGGGCCTACACATGCTTAGAACACAGGGGCCACTTTACTTCAAAGGCACTTCACTTCCCTTACCTGACACACACACACACACACACACACACACACAGAATAATGCACTGAGACAGACTTTATCACTGATAGCCTCAGCAATCTCAGGTCAACAGCTCAAGAACAGCACGCGCCACTAGCTTGGTGAAGCCGTAGGATAATGAGAGCTAACATGCTGACCTTTGTCCTCCGGTCCCCGGGGGCTCGATAAGTGCAGCGCGTAGCGTTCAGCCACAGTGAGAGGGGCGTGCGGTAACTGATGCTAAATGGGGGAATTCAACCATAAAACATGAGGCTCAGGTAGTTCACCGCGAGGTCCAAAAACTGACATCTGGGCTGTACCATTAGAAAATATGAGGCTGGATGATGGTTTACAGGTGATGAGACAGAGATTTCTCAGGAGACGCACTTAAGGAATTTATGATCAAAACTGCCACGTTGTCATATTTAAGGATATTTGGTACACTGATACACACGCAAGGCCTAAAAAGCAAGGGGGAACATCTTCAGGTAGGATTCCACCCTGCGTGTCACGTCGAAATGTCGTTATTATTTCACAGTTTTGTATGTAACAGAAACTCCACCGAAATCTGAGCATGATGGAACGGCAGACTTTCCCTGAGGGAGAGGTTCACGTTGGACGCTTTGAGATACATTTACAAATGTGATACAAAATAAATTACCATCATATTTGATCTGCTTTAGACTGGTATCGTAAAATAACATTAAACTGCCCTGTTTTGTTTTGTTTTGGGTTTTTTTCATATCTGCATCCCAACACGAGCATGTATAAGTCTGGACTTTATACTAGCTTATATAAATGTCCAAGTAAGTTTTGGGATTCTCAGGAGCCAAAAAGACAGCGGTAATGTTGGACAGATATGGATGTGATGTTCTGGCCAATGTTAAAGCCACAAATCTCACACAAGGCAAAGAGTGAAGGCTGGGACACAATGAGCTGTGGGAGAGCGATGATAGTACGGTGAGCGGGCAGCTTTATGGAAACAATCAAGGATGGCGCATTCATCAGGAGCGAGACACAACAAAGACAACACAGGCCGGAATACTGCAGCAAGGCAAAATATTCATTATGTAGAATATTCTCTGATAATCTCATTCATAAGGTGGTGCTACAAACAAAAATTTTCATAATCTGCCTTTGCAAACTATTGACTTTATTTGAATACTCAAAGTCTACAGAAATACCATAAGTATGGCTCCAGGTAAAGGCAAGCTGTGATAGGCTAACAAACAAGTCACATGGGGAATGGGAGCCAATCAGGTGCTGTTTCCAACGTGTCAGTGTTGCTGGCCTGGAGGCAGACAGACGCAGAAAAAAGCAAGTGGAGGATTTCCTCTGTGTGTGTGTCTGCTGTAGGTAAATGATGATCAAGAACAGGGGTGTCAAATATACAGCCAGCGGGCCAGAACCAGCCCACCAGAGGGTCCACTGGGTGATTTTTTGTGTGTGAAAACTAGAAAAGTCATTATAAAAATGTTCAATAAAATGCACGAAATTCCTAAAGTGAGAAAAAAAGAGAAAAGAGAACCTAGCAAGACAAGCGTTAGGGTACAGAGATATACGATGGGGTGTTTCGTCTTCAATCAAGTCGCTAGAAGAATTATTGACTGCATTCCGGAAGCATTCTATACTTCTTGAAATAATAATAATTATTATTTTATTTTCTGTTTTATTATGTTCTATTGTTCTATATATTCTATGCTTCATCTATCTATCTATCTATCTATCTATCTATCTATCTATCTATCTATCTATCTATCTATCTATCTATCTATCTATCTATCTATCTTTCTAATCCTGACAAATGAGTCTGAAACCGCTGATCTGGAATGTTTAGAGTGACAGAAAAGTTTTTGATTATCACTGAAATGCTTCGTTCTCTTTTCTTTCCTGCTTCAGTCATTCATCAGACTATAGTAATTTTGTACTTAAATGCAAAACAACAGCCTGGATAACACCTCTAGTGCAATTCCACCCGGAAACATATGGATAGATGATGAGTGTTTTTGGATTATTTCAAACATCAAATGGTGAAGTCAAGTGTTTCTCAATCCCTGTCAGCAGGGGGCTCTACACTGCATATGGTCCATCTGACTTAAGTTCACTTGATGAAGAGTCGCTGCCTCCTTGATCTTTACTGGCTAAACACACCTGACATAACGATGAGTAAAGCAGGGAGAGATGGGAAATATGCAGCGCTGGGATCTGATGTATGCTACCATCTGTCCGACGATATTACATGCAGCAGGATATGTGATGTCACATGGAGTGGAAGAGACTAAACGGGGAAAAAAGTGCAGGGTAAATCAGGGTTCAACAGGCTAAAGTTTATTATATCCCCGGGGGAGAGACTTGCGATGTAATTCACTTGAATTAACTCAACTCAGGAGAACTCGGCCTTAAATTCCTCCGGGCTGCTTTTTCCTGTGTGTAGGAGGCATAATGCATACAGGAATCCCTGCAGCGTCAGCGGAATAATAAACTTTCAGCATATTAACAAGAGGCTTAAAGTTCTGAAGAAGGAACCGGGCACGATAAAAGATGTTTTGTGTCCTTCATTTTTTTTTTTTGATTCAGGATGAAGGTCCCCGTTTGCAGAGGACGAGAAGGTGCGGCAATAACGGAGGGAGTGAATCGTTCTGTATTCAGGAGGCGGTCTGACGAAGCGGGATGAAATTCATTCCTCTCAGGTCACAGATACTGTGTTAACACGTCACCGTACCCTATCATTACACGGCCGCGCCGGAATGCAGAAATTCAGAGGCTTTGAGGAAGAGAAAAAGGGGGCCGCTTATCAGGAGGAAACCCCACGTTGCGGGCCGAATGAAATGACGAGCCACCGTGCTGCTGACGTGCCCTTGAGCAAAACCTGCAGGTGCTGCTCTGTATTCTGTGAGGTGTAGCGAAACAAGGATGTACAAACAGCTTTGCCAAGCGACTGTGGCACTTTCACTTTCATCTGCACAGAAAGCCAAGAAAAGGAAATCTGAGACGAGGATTCAAACCTGTTATTCCTTTAAGAAACTCTGGGCCTCATTCATGAATGTTTGTATTTTTTTCTTAGATTTTTATGTACATGCAGCCATGCTGACAGAATAAGATTCATGACACATGATGTTAAATTAGGGTGACCATATATCTTCTTTTTCCTGGGCGTGTCCTCTTTTTAGGAATACAGTGTTTTTTCTAAATAACCTAAAATATCCAGGATGTTGCTTTCTTGTTCATTTTATAATCTCTGTGCGTGTTTACATTGTTTTTGACCTTTCTCTTTAGCTCCCGCCTTCTCCTACGCCACAACTGGTCAACTATGTCCTGAGTCACACGACAGCATTGTCGGCTTGTGACGCGTTATGAGGGTCACTCCACCTAGGGGATACTGAGTTCAAGCAAACAAAACGTCCGAAAATGCATGGAGATGGGGAAAAAAAAGCTTTGAATATGCAAGTCTCGTCTCTGCAGTTTAAAAATAGAAACCACATCATTCAGACGAAGGTATCAAGCTACATACAGAAAGTGAGCGAACAGCATCGCCCATCTCCCAGCGTCAGGAAAAAACTCAGGATTACAGCAGCATCCATTATTTAAATTAAACCCAATCTAATGTCTTCCTATTCATACTCCCTCTCTTATTTCATACTATACACTCCATATACTGGTAATCTTTCCCCTCCACATCCCAGTTGGCTTTGGGCCATCCTGGGAGAGCCACTGGTCATCAGTGTTTAAACTGCTGTGAGATTATTTAACTGTCGTGCACGCCAACATGAACACACACGCACACACACACGTAACCATCTATGTGTTAACTCAAACGGAGGGCAATCAGCACTATGATGAGCGGAGGAGAGGAGAGGAGAGGAGAGGAGAGGACAGGAGAGGCAGCAAGGCGCTCGGGGAACACAGGATCATGCTTCCGCTTAACTGCATTTATCATTGATATTCTGACAAAGAACACTGGCAGAGCTGTCATGGCATCTGCCCTGGGATAAAACAGATTTACAGCAGGTTCACTGCCTTCCTAATGGAGATCTCTGTACTCTCTGTACTGCACGGTGCACGTCTTTCCACACAGACACACACTATTTACTGTCATTTTCTCTACTTGGAGAATCTTCGGTTGTTAACATTGTCTAATTTGGTAGAATTATTACACCGAGCCGTGTTCATATGTTGATCCAATTATAGGCGAGCGGGTCAAGACCCCTGACTTCATCCAAGGCCTAAGCCACGATTATAAAATTCACAAACATTATTATTTATCCCTTCCAACCCCGTGGGTCCCATGCAGAATCCAAACAGTTTAATCAGTCCTGCAAACACCATAACAACAAGCGCAGCTCCCGCGTCGCCGCAATTATCCGTGTTCAGACCGACCCAGACCACATTAACTTGAGTTAGTCATTCCTCACCCCGCCAAATTATAAACTCTACTACATGCACCAATATCCCCGAACATATGCAGACACACACAGAAACAAATTACACACGTCTACGACCAGATAATCGGTCTGATGTCTGATCCTCGGGCAGTAATCCTGAAACATCAGTCCAACATCAGAAGTGAAGGACAACTTTTGCAAACGTCATACATAAGAAGAGAATCTTGAAAGATGGCATCACTAAATGTGTCTCTGACGGTGGAGTTCACAAGGCAAGGATGCACACTTTCGGTATTATTTAGCTGAAAAAGCTCCAACTAAAACAGAGATATGGTTTTAGTTTCAAAAATACAAACAGAAGAGCGTCTCAGTCTGCACAGGGTGGATCCAGCTGGTTGGACACACCTGCACACCTGTATCTAATTGCCACTCAAGCTTCAGCACCATGTGCCACAATGTCCCATACACACAAACTCACACACAAAAGCACCCAAAACCAATCCCTGTCCCACACTATCTAAACAATAAGTCACACTAAATCATAAATGTTCAAATTCAACTCCAAATCTGAGCAACTTGCAAAAACACTGAAACGTAGCACAGTTCTGGGCTGTGACAGTGATTATGGACTTGATGCTAATGAAGCCAGGGAACAGCATGGAACAGGTCTGTGTGGACAGCTGCAGATGTAAGCAGATGACAAAATTATGCCAAATATAGAATATAGAAAGTATAATTTGTCCTTTAGAAAATCGTTACTCTCTCATGATAACTACGATCCAGCGAGCAGATTAACGCGGCATAGCAACCACTGGTTTGACTACCTCTCCTCTCCTCTCCTCTCCTGATGCTCTCTTTTATTCCAGGAGGACCAGGCTGTGCTTCAAGGAACAGAGAGATGGAGCTGCTTCATCCGTATCACTCACGTCAGGATAGGGAATCACTGCAGCCTAATGTCGGCCATTTATCTGCATCAATCCAGGCTCTTGGGAAGCCAAACTCTAACGGCGTTCCCACAATGCTGCTCTTAACTTAACACAAACAGAAAAAGCACAATAAAAGACAACAAACATCCCACGGCCGGATGCGGTGCCGTATGTAGGCTAATGCTCCAATCCCTTCATGCCGTCTCCCCCTTTTTAACCGCAGACTCCAGCAAATCAGAGGAACAAAACACAGCCGTCGTACTTCTGCTTCACTGTACCCTTGAGGAATGCATTAATCTGTATCCAGGGCAATCCCTGTTTTCCAGCAGCATTTCATGGCAGCCATGTCACTCCCCACCGCTTTTGTCCCAGAGCTGTAAGAGGGGGAGATAAATAGACACGCGACCGTGTAACAATCGGCTTCAGCTAGCCTTCGTGACGAGATACGAGATAAATCCCTTTACGACATTGTGTCGGTGACATTATTCTGTCACGCCACACGCATGCACACCAGCGTGCACAGAAACACACGTGTTTGTATCGTCGGACTAGATCAGCAATAGGTATGTGGGAGCTCTAAAAGGATCTAAAATCAAAACTAGAATCACCAGCTAGTTAAGGTTTCTCCTTGATAGTCACAGGATGACAATTAGATGCATAAAAGCATTACACAGTGTTTGGGGCACCTCTCAACTATGCCCTTTTGTATATATTGATTCATTTTTTTTCATTTTATCCGCTTTTCCAAATTGATGTTCAATGATACAAAGATCATGGCTGCAGATTCTCACTCTAATTTGACGATGAAATGGTTAATTTACCCAAAAATTGACACAAGAGCTCAAAATGCCTAAATGGAACTTTTGGAGAAAAATGGTAACGGCGATAAGTCTGCACTTATCAAACAAAATTTCCTGATGCCCTCCTGGCTCGCCTCGTAGAGCACAGGTTCGATTCCGACCTGTTCCATTTGCTGCGTGTCATCCTCTCTGTGCCCTGTCCTTCCTGTCTATCTCTCTACTGCACTTGTCAGAAATGCCAAAAAAAAATCAGCTGTAAAAAAAAAAAAAAAAATGTTTTGACAAGTGTCACATGCTCAGTTTTTAAAGAATAGTTAATAACACAATGGACCGACAGCCCTGGTTCTCCTGAATAAAACGACGCGTTGGACCCTGAGTGACAGAATAAGCTCAGTGTAACAAGATTTATGCACCCCAGCACAAGCGTCAACGTCAGAGTACAAAGTGTTAAACGCAGGTTAAGCCGAGATAAAACTGTGCTTGGATCCTGGATTACATTGCTGCTCCTGGAATTGTTCGGGTTGCAAATGATAAAGTCATCACATTTAAGCAAAACATCAGAGAGCTTTGAGGGAAATTTGATTAGTCTGGATTTTTTTTTTTTTTTTTTTTTTTTTTTTACTGCAGAGAAACTTGGCCCTGCGGGTGAGCCAGCTCGTATAGCGCAGCACACTTTGCTGCAGCAGAACAGTTCTTCCCGGGATGTTTGGCTCTCTGTACGTAACCAAAACATCTCTGTATATTTCTGAATGCGCAACACCAACACCCATCACACTCCCATCATCACTGTAGGGGTCCACACGGTCACCGTAGGGGTCCGTACGGTCACTGTGGGGGTCCACACGGGCACGTTCGTGACACTGCACTCCATCTTTACTCTCATGATGCTTCTGCACGTCACATTTTCTCGTTTCTCTGGCCATTTTATCAAGTAATGAATCTATTAAAGCATGGCTCCGTCTCCAGCCTTTATCTGTGCCTCTTCAGGACATGTAAACTGACTCAGCTCTTTTGTGTACGTCCACGTGTGTGTGTGTGTGTGAGAGAGAGAGTGAGAGAGAGAAAGAGAGGTCTTCTCTCCTCTGGGAGTAAACTGTGTCCAAACCGGCTCTGGGCTTGGACAGACCTCTCCCCTGCAGTTCTCATTACACAATCTGAGCAGACACACACCGCAGAGCAGTAAGCGAACACACTCCCACCGGGGAGCTACGCTAATACACGGGGTTACGGCAACACAGCGTCTCCATTACTGCATTGCTCAATGGCGACAGGAGAAACAGAAGCACAACACGCGCACGCACGGAGCCCAGCTGTCCAATATAATATTAACTGGGATGAAGATTGTTTTTTTCCTCCAAATTGTTCATTTTTCACACAAAAAATCAGCGTGAATCCACAGCACGTCCACCCTCCGCGTGGCACACGGGCTATCACATTACCGTTTTATCAAGTAAATTAAGCAGATGTGTAAAATAAATTAGATGAGGTTCCTCTTGGCTGGCAGAGAATAACTGAATTTAAGGAGCTATTTTTAGATCTTCTCCATCCTGAGAGAGTGGTGAGCCTGTTGTGACTTAGCATGCTTATTAAGTCAGGCATCAGAGGAGGAAGGTAGGCCACGTCCACCTCACGGCTCCGAGTCCAAACTGGCCGGCGTGACCGATTTTACCAGAACAATCCCCTTCCCTTCTCTGGAATTTCTCTCCTGCGCAGAGGGCTGATAGAAATCACAATCTGGGGAATTTCAAAGGTCACGGTCTTCATCCGCAGAGATTGTACTCCCTTTTTTTACATACCTCAACCCTCCGTTCGCTATCATCGTCACGACTTTTCTTAGAAGTAAGAGGAAATTCCAGCCACGTGGAGCGAAACACGAGCGTCTGAGGAGAGGTCACATCCTTTCTCTGACACTGTGTCTCCTTTCTATTCATGGGTTTAATGTCCCCTGCACCAATTCTACATGTCTGCTTTTCGGCCTGAATGCTCCAGCTGCTAACAATGATATGACCTCTATACCAGCTCAGCATACAAATGAAGCCATGTGGCTTTTGTCCATGTTTTTACCCCCACTGGACAAGGGGGAGGACTGAAAGGATGAGGGAAGATGGATGTACACTTGAGTGGAGGTAAGTGTAAACATCTCTGGGTACCTAAGCGGCCAAGACGGTTCCTAGAAAACGGAGGATGAAGATGCCCGGCGTCACGCAAACCTGGAAAATCTCACTGACGCGTTGTGTGGTCCTGTGTGTGGAAACAATCTGGCTGTTTGCTCAACTTCCTGCCATGAGTAAAGAAATCAGCGATCAATACTCTCTCCATGTAATGTTTGTCTCTCCTCTTATGTTCAAATGTGATTGGCAAAGTCGCTACTTTGATCAAATTTTCACTGAGAGTGCAAATTCCCTTTGGATGACCGTGTATACCCAGATTATGGACATGATGTGTAAAGGTTAGGGTTCATGTTCAGGGTCAGCGAAGAAGAATCACTGTCCATGCAGGGACAATATGAGGGAACTGACCATGAATCAAAGTGTACATTACCGTAAAAGTGGAGGTGAAACCAAATTTTTACAGTGGAGGATTGGCATTTTACTGATAAAAGGCGAATAATGATTTGAGCGATAATGATGATGAAACAGAAGGTGGACATGTTTACTCTGGTTGCCTGCCAGTCAGATTTGCTACGGTCCATTGTTACAAGTCAAGTTTGGATACAGATCTCTCTGCTCTGTGCCGTTCCAGGTCAAAATGGACACAAACTCTTCCAATCAGCACTTTTTGGGTACCAGTCGGGTCGAATCTGACCGTTGGGTTACGGGTTGAGGTCATTTCAGGGTCGATTCGGGCTCTCGTGCGAACATTTTCGAAGGACACCCACGTACATTCTCTGGAGGTGCATAACGGCGCTTTTAGCTGAGCTGGGCCGGGTGTGACTGAACCGGGACAGGACAAGGATGGACTGGAAGTGAGGGGGCAGAACAATGAAATGAACATCAGATCCAAAAGTTATAAATCTCTTTGGGTGGGACCATGTATCCATTTAAAAAGGACCACCATACAGGACTGAACACCCACAGTGGGCTTACTGCTGGAGTTTACAAATGAAGCGGGTTCTGCCTGTAGTGTGAATCAGTTTTCATTAAAATCAGACTTCTCAGCTTGTGTTATCTGCTGCCTGATAAGTCACATTTAGCATTCAGCAGCCCGCTGCTTCTGTGGCTAAGAACACGGCAGGAGGGCCGATCGACGAGAGAGAGAGAGAGCACACGCAGGAATGATACACAGGAAAATCCTTGACACAATATTCACTTTCACATCATGTGCAGCGCGATCACGTGATTAACTCAAGACCGGCTCGTGAACGGAAGGTTGCAAGTTCAAATCTCTGAGGCAGAAACCCAGGAAGGGAAAGTGCATTGCTGAACGGGCTCCAGGAGCTCCTCTGTCAAGCAGGTCGCTGTTGTGAAAACAGCAAGATCAGCTCACTTTCCCTTTGTAAAGACTAATACAAAGCACAGCGCGGAGGGGTGCCATGACACGGTGTTCCATCTCCCCAACTCAGCCAGGGACCCAAAAGTGGTGTTATTGCTGACGTCAGGGAAGCGAAGAACAAAGGATACTCAGCAAAATGAGAACATAACAGAGCGGAGGGGTGACTGTGCACATACTGTATGAGCGTGTTTGTATAATCTGAATGTCTATGAGAATTACAAGAGGAGAGCATGGATACAACATGGAGGCAGGTGGGAATGCATCCAAGTTCTACTACGGTGCACGAAAAACATACACATAAACTATATATATGGAAGAATGTCATCATTAGTGTGACTGAGAACAGCTGACAGTTGAGTGTTGACAACAACTCAGCGGTCAAGGACCTGCAATGAAGAGGCATCACAGTGACGTCTCATTTTCTGTCTCTTCATCCCCAAACAGGCTGTTTAGTGAGGAAACACTCAAGAACGAACAAGGTTAGTGTTAACTACTGAAACTATGAGGTTTACTGCCCCCTCAGAGGGGATGACCCCATGTTACTTGGGTTCAATGTCATGTTTCGTTGTTCTCTATGTTATGATTTAAATTGATTTCATCCAAACCTTTTGCATATTTGTCATTCACTTCCCAGGTCTGTGTGTCTTTGAATGCACCCTGATGGATCCCTGCGTTCTTTCTCCGACAGCATTAAGACAGAAGTTTTGCACAGCACAATAAAAGCTAATAAAAGCTGAACGAATCTTGTGGATTCTCTTGTAGAACTACGTTGAGCTACCATAACAGTGACTCCACGAACAATCACATTTCATTGGGTACTTTGTTCTTGACAAGATCCTGCATGTGTATCTCCATAAAATACTCTGAGGCAACCGTAAACAAGATGTTTACAGGTACAATTTTAACATAAATATGTACTTTTATTGGCTTTTCCACGTGTCCCACGGACAGTGATCCACAGTCACATGTGTTAAATTAAATATTGCCACAAATTCTCCAATTTATAAAAAGCCTACAAAAGCTTTGCAAAATTGCCAGAACATCACTGAGTTCTTTTTGCACAAATCAAACCATATTGTTTGCAGTAAAACTTGAAAGAGGAGACAGAGTTCAGAGTAAATAAACTATTTTTGACGCCATTATTATTCCTTCACTGCAGCTTCTATACTCACCACTGCATTATGTAGTTAGAATCCTACAAGCCCCTGTGGACTTACATCAAGAGTAATCATCAATACAAAGGCAGCCCAAAGTCAAATGTTTACTTCCTGGTCGCCGGCTGCCTTTTTAAAACAGCCAGCTGGCTTCTATGGCAGAAAAATGGACGCAGACACTTAATTCTCCCCGATGCCAGTAAATGCTCCTTCCTGCCCATACACTGAGTACAAACACTCAGCCGCATGCAAAGCAAAGCACTTTCTCTCTGCTGAAGCTGCTGGAACCGCTGTAGACACACTCCGCTGCATCTGCGGGGAGACGGCTGGGTACGCACCTGCGTGTCGCTCGATGCACCGACTGCCTCTTGATGTGTAAGGCTGACTGTCCTGGCTGGCCCAACATTCTAGCTGCGGCTCTGTGCTCCTCTCAGCGGTGCCTGTATCTGTGTGTGTGTGTGTGTGTGTGTGTGTGTATTCCTCTCAGCTGGTAGCGCTGCTGCTGCTGCTGCCGCTGCTGCTGCTGCTGCTGCTGCTGACGTCCTCCGCTGAGCACCGGGACGTCAGTTGGTTCAAATCATCCTCTTTCCCGCTTCTCCTGTGCCGGGATGCTGAGGCGGAGCTAAAGACATATGCGATCGCTGCACCCTAACTGAAACGCTGGACCGTCTCCGAGCGCACCCGGCTTGTGACAGGTGGAATTAAGGGCAGTCGGCCTTAACGCTGCAGCATTTATGTGGTCCAGCATTTATGTGGGACAGATGTCATCCACAGCCCATAGATCCATATCATCTCCTCTTCATTGCATGGGGCGGTGCTCCGTCTCCTCACCTCTCCTCCGCTCTCCTCTGTTGGTTTCTCCGTGGTGCTATGCTGCCAGAGCTCCTCTCTGGACTGGACACACACTCTGCTCCAGTCCCCTTTGCAGTCATGTGGGCAACGCAGACAGCAAACCCGGCCAGCAATAAACGAGATGAGGGGATGAGGAGGGGGGAAAAGGAGCTACTGCACTCACAGTGAGGAGAGGATGGGGGGAGTGAGAGAGTAAAAACTAAAGATGTGTGCCAAAGTATCAAAAAGTATCAAAAAGCCTGCATGTGAAAAGTGGTCTCCAACTTTCCACGGTGTTTTTGTTTCTTGGTATTGGATTTAGCATAATGTCCCCTGCCGTGTCACGGGACAAGGTTGTTAACTTTTAGTGACGTCAAAGACAGTGTTGCATAGGCTACTAAAGTTAGGCGTAGCCAGTCTGGGTGAACAAACATAAAATAACAATGACAGGAAACACGAGGTGAGGAGAGAAAACAGTGTCTCCACAGTTTTACAAAAGAAAATGCATCATTCAGAAGAAGGCATGAAGGTGCATAAAGACCATCGGACAGCTGAAATCAGACTCATCCACCAATTAATCCTCATCACAGTTTTGTGGTAGAGTCCACATTTATTCGTTTACTTCATCACTTAGCTGCTACGATCTCATCTCACCATTTGATGTCAGTCACCAGGGAACAAAAAAACAAAAATGAGAAATCTCATTTATCAACCCAAACACGCAACAAATCCCAACATTTAACACGAGGCGCATCGTGACCCAATTGTCAATCATGTCTCGTACTCTGCTGGGACGCAGGTCTGTTGTGGCAGGTGGGAAGGCGGAGGGAGGAGGGAGTCAATCAAATTCTCTCCACGATTCCACCCACTTACAAACACCAGATGAAGTGCAAGCGTGAGAGCGTGACTTAGGGATACATCACTCATGGCCTAGGAAATGGAAGATGAGAACTTGGCCGGGACCCAAAGGAGAGACTGATGACTACCGTGCTCCAAAGGCCTCCTCTCAGCTAATAAAGACGGGGGGTTTACACGTGAAAAAAATGTGTTCCGCCCCATCAGAGGATTCAGTACATCAACTTCGAGGTTAAACTGACAGTACCCGCACACTCACATACACACATACATCACACACAGGTTAAGCACCTGGCTGCGGCTGCCTTCACCCCCACACTTCCACCCTCTGCCGCCCTTCCTCATCCACTTACGCATGCCTCCGCATCTCGTTAGCATACCCCGGTAGTCAAAGGCACTCACGCCGCAACTCAAGAGCTCTTTAGCACTGCAGAATGTGTCCCACTCAGACACGTCTGTGGGGCTAACTTGCACAGATTGTCATCTCGAGAACATATTTGCCCTCCGATGCTTTACTGAGCACTGCACGAAGCAATCAAAATGAAATGCGTGCTTCAATTCTTCCCCTTCTTCATCTTTTCAACACATTTCCAATGTAGCTCTGATAGTTTCAGAGTCCTCCAGTTCCACGATTCTGCTTGATTTCTACTCACCAGATGTTGCCAGAATGTGCAGAGTGGCAAGTCAAACGTCCAGCTGGGTTCAGTTCCTGTCTTCAGCTGCAGACCAGTAAAAACTCTCCCTTTCTGTCTGCGTTAAATGTCTGCAGAATGCTAAGTATAAGTTGTAGAATGCACAAAAAGAGCAGGGTCACGTAGGGATACTACTGTACTGCAGTTTCACCCCCTCTCCCTCTCTCTCTCTATTCTCTGTCATAGTGCAAGTAGCTCTGCAAGCAGTAACATAGCTCCACTGGTTGAGGCACAAAAAATGTATTCCATTGTTTAGTCCCAATACAGAAGATGAGGAGGTTGGAAAGGGGAAGGGCTGGACCCGTGCTCTCATGGAGTCTTTCTGGCTCTGACAGATGAGTATTATCACCACTCTGTGCTGTCAAATCACCGTAAAGTGCTGACCTTGGTCTCTGGGTGAAACCAGAGCCTTCCGCCTCAACGTGGACCCTCTTCCTCAGATCACATCCTATGCAGAGAGGAGGGGATAGAGGATGGAGGGCAGACTATAGCTGACGGTGGCTTGATCAGGCTGCTGCAGAGTCGGGTCAATATAGTCCACAGAGACGTCCAGATAAGGACAGAGGGCTGGGTAAGGCTGTGTTTAGGTCAATGTGTACATAATGTGATGAACTGAAAGGTCAATATTAATACCTAACGGTTAGCAATGTGGCCTCTGGATAACGAAGTGGAGGTGGTAATAAAATTAATGAATCTATCGATATGTCCTGTTAGTTTACAACCAACCTAGGAATCACTTTAGTGTCTCATTTATGCTCAACGTTAAATACATACACAGATATGGAGGGGACCTTCTGTTCTGTTCTGTTCTGTGAGTTCATTTTGTTTGTATTTGTGCACCTTGTCTCAAAGTTTACAGATATGGACGGAGTGGAGCAGTATCACCGGTGAATGTGGAGTCAGTGTCCGGCAGTGTTAGCAATAATTCAACTGAGTCCAGCCTGACACGATGAAGAAGACACTATCTATCTATCTATCTATCTATCTATCTATCTATCTATCTATCTATCTATCTATCTATCTATCTATCTATCCATACATATCATAAAATGAAGAGAAAACAAGTTGAAGAATAAATGTGTGCTAACTATCACATTCAGGACATTCCAGATAATAAATGATAATCCACTGAGTTTTAAGGCCCAAAAAAAGGAAAAATCCTTCCTGGTTTATATCTGTATAGGAAGTAAAAATGTGCAGTAAGTGCCACTTCACATCACTAAACCATTAAACAGGCCAAGACTCAGCAGCAGTATCTAGTGGCTATTTACAGAACAGTACTGCACTGCTGAGGTACACTGCAGCCAAGATTCACACACACACACACGCACACACACAAACACACACCATGAGTTCTACCACTGTCAAGAATACAGCAAACTCATAACCAGGTCTTTAGCGCAAAAACTTCCAAATATGAAACTTTTTAGTAACTGAGCAACTGACAGGTAATCTAATAATAAAGTATTAAACCCCTCAAAGGTTGGAGGGCGAAGCTGAGAACTCATTGGATCATGAATAAGCAATTAGTCAAGTCCCTCTGCGCTAGACCAAATTGAATTGGATTTGTTGTGAGAGGTCCCCCAGCTGTGTGGTCAATATGTTCGATAACAGCTGCTGGGAATGAAAGCACCAGATCAGCTTTCACTAAGATTAGCCAGACGGGTCTTTTCATTTATGTTTTTCCACACTCGATATTCCATTTATGGGAGTAAAACTATTTAATCAAGTAATCCACTATGGGGAAAATTCTCCGCTGCCTATAGTACGCTCAATTTCCTTCGAAATGGTGCAGCGTGCTTCAAGCTTCAACGTACACAGAGCAGTACAGCAACAGTGTTCTGCTCCAAAAAATATAATTATAGCCAATGTTATAAAAAAAAAAACTTTATCTGACACATTAGAGATCTTCTATGTGATTTAACAAGGACATTTTCAGGAAACGAAGTATGCACGTCAAGTCTGCACGATGTTGGAAAAAATTTAAACTGCAATATTTTTAGATAGCATTGCAATTGTACAGTAAGTGTCGCCATGTGTCAGTGTAGCTGATGAGTGTGTAGCAGTGTGTGAACAGTGAGTTCTAGTGCCAGGATGTTAAGTTAAGTCAGTGTAAGATTTAGGAGTTAAGTTGTATAGTTGAGTTAATTCACTAAATACATATTTACAATGTTTACACCCTTAATTATTTAAATAACTGTGTCAGTTATTACAGTTATT
Organism: Brotula barbata; assembly: GCA_900303265.1. Lineage (NCBI taxonomy): Eukaryota > Metazoa > Chordata > Actinopteri > Ophidiiformes > Ophidiidae > Brotula > Brotula barbata. The sequence continues at coordinate 13,613 of OMNV01001378.1, read as the reverse complement.
TGTGATATATTTACAGGTTTGAGTATTTTCAGTACTTCTGAAACAGCTATAGTAATTTCTTGAATCTGCCTATGGTTTTTTTCACACATTTACCTCAGTCTGTCCTTCTAGCCAGTGATTGGTTAGTTCGAGGTCAGGTGACAGAGAAATGAGGAAGTGTTTGTTTTGTATGGCTGAGGAAGCATAGTGAACAGTAAATTCCTGCTTAAAATAGTTATTCGTCTCCATCCATCTGTTTTTTCTCACTTCACTTCTTCTCCATTCATGCAAGCGAGCTAATGGCATTTTCATGAACATTCTTGTATATTGAAGGCCAGGTTTTATGTTTAATATTCTATCATTTATTTTGCTTATGAATGGCTAACTTAGCTGGCTAAATAGCAGTCCTTTTAGTATCGCCACAGTCTGTCTCTGTGCACCGTAACTACACGATTTCATGTTTTTCATTCCATATTTATCATTTATGAAATTAATAGCTGTTATTGACCCAATGTTCTGTAGCGATTGTGCTAAATCAGATGTTTCTCTTCGATGCCCCAATGCTAACCAGCGGAGTAGCCGTCAATTAGCATCACCGCATGAACTGCAAGTGTGAATGCGGTGTAACAGCATGCACACGACCAACCAGCAGCAGACTGAGGACCCGTTTGGTAAAAAGACTGCATTTCTATAGCGCCTTTATCCAAAGCGCTTTGCCTCACATTCACCCATTCATACACACATTAACACACTGACAGCCAAGGTAACCATGCAAGAACCTTGTCGGAAGCAATTTGGGGTTACGGTCTTGCTCAGGGACCCTCGACACGGAGGAACAGGGGATCGGACCGCAACCCTCCCATCACTAGGCCATCACCCTTACCCCCTAAGCCGCACCGCCCCCATTTAGTTGCACCAATGCTGACACCGGTCACTGAGCATGCATGGTATGTAAAGTTTAGGTTTCATATCAAATTCAATGACAGAATACAAAAAAAAACACTCAGTTGTAATGTGAGCATGTAAGATAAAAGTCAAGAACAATAAAAACGGAAGAATGGCAATTTGTGTGCTAGTATTTTCATTTTCCAAACAGCAATGTAATGTTCCTGTGATAATATGAAATACTGAACCTCTGACAGATTACTAAAATGAGAAAACTGCACAGAATTCATTGTACCAATTAGCACATCCTATTGTTTGTCACTTGTCTTGTGCAATGAATCAAGAGGTTATATCAGGGACGTTCACACCAATCTAGATTTTAAGTGGGTATCTGCTTAAGATTGTTATTTATACCATCTGAAAGTAATTATGACAGAAAAGAGGTTAATGTTCCTGTGCTTTAACAATACTTCTGTGAAAAATATCGCATGTTTTCCTGCGTTAGATCCCTGTCAGCACACGTCTCTGTGCTTCCTCCCATTCCGGTGACCTATGTGTGACTACAAGCTTCGCTGTGAAAGGCTGGGTGTCTCCGCGTTTATGTACCACATCCATCTTTCACCTTTGTGGCCCCCGGCTCATCACCTCTCTTCTCATCCGTCCAGTGAGATGAGAGCAACGTGGAAGCTGCTTCGCTGCAGCGGCTCCAGTCACACTCCTTGACACAATGCGGCAGCGAGAACTGTCACCTGAATTCAATCAGAGGGAGGGCACAAACTCTTTTTCCTCCTGAGACGCCTGAGCGCTTTTCTTTAGCACATGGCAAAGAGGCAAACAAAAGTGTTTCGCTTCGATATATTTAACTCTTCCTCGGCCGTTTTCACACGCCTGCTCCGTTCACGTTATGACACCGTTTAGCACACACAAGCCTTAGATGGTTAGAAGTGTTACCTTGTCTCAGTCTGTCCCTCTCCCCCCTCCGAACTGGGGGGCTGCAGCTCGGCAACCGCCACTGTTTCCTGAGCGGCCGAGTCGGCCCCGTGGCTGAGGGGCAGACAGCAGCAACAGCAGCTACCCATCCTATCTGTAGCATCTCCCCTGCCCTGTTTCTGCTCCGACTCCTGCTCCAGATCTGATTGGTCAGCCTGTTTCGGCCCAGGCTGTCTGAACGGTGACTGACTCATTCTTGATAAAGCACATCATCACTAAGCACACCTCAGCCTCGGAGCCCTTAATGTATGCATTCACTGCAGGTCCCGGGGTTAAATATCCCAAGTAAATCGGGACGAGGCCCGACGCAGTGCTTCTTTTCACTCCGCAGCACAGACGTGCACTGTATCAAAGTCTGAATCTGGCTTTTGTTCTGTCCTCTTTCATGCACTGTAGCTTTAACTCCTGACTCCATTTGTAGGCACCAACAATACATTGTGTGTGTATTGTTTAACGGATGAGAGCCTCAACTAATCTGTCACGGTGGACAGGATCTTTATGTTGACAGCTCCATTTGTTAAGCCTTCAACCGGAGGTTTGGACCGACTCACGAGCAAGGTGAGAAGATAGATGCACAGAGAGGAGAGCTGGGTGTGAGTTAAACGTGATACAGTGGATGAGATCAATTGATGGAGACAGATACAGACATCATAAATCACAACTCTGAACTGACTGCCCAACTCAAACCACTTTGCTATTCTTGCAGCGTGAATCCTGACGTCCTGATATATTAGGATCTCTATGGATGCAGCTCACAACAGCTCAGGACCGGTTCACACAGGTAAGATGAGCCAGTCAGCAGTGATGTAATGGCGCGTCCATCGCCAAAATGTCAAACCAAGAGGTGAGGAATAAAGCGGAGCGTATGGGTGAATGAAAGAAGATTTTGCTGTCAGTCTTTCTTTATCCTGTAACGCTGCTGATCGTGCAAGGTCTTCACGAACGCACAACAGCCACGGATGCCTGGACACGCGCACGGTCCTTTTCAGGGCCACGCACGTTCGCATCTGCAGCGTGACCGTGGCCTCCGCGCAAACTTTGTTTCCATTTCTGCATGATTAAACCTGGGCGGCGTGTATATGCATGGCTGTGTGTGTGTGTGACAGACTGTGAAAGAGAGAGAGAGAATGAGACTTTGCTCGTTTGCCAACACTTTCAAATTAGAAAAAAAAAAAAAAGATTCAAGAAAACATTCAAAGGCTGCCCAAACAGTTGCTTTAACAATGTTTTCTCCCATGCTTTGTTAGTTTGTTTGGTATTTTTGTGGCCTGCACAGCACGCAGGGCACAAAGGTGTGGAGAAAGGCCGAACGAGTTAGGAGCAGCATGCAAATGAAGCAGCAGAAGGCGAAGGGTTCGGTATTTTGGTGAAAATTAGCTTTGATGTTGTGCTAAAAATGGATGTACCAGGACCAGGAATGTTTTGCATCATGAGTTTACTTAATGATGCAAAACCAACAACACCAGGCTGCTGGAAACACAAACCGCAACTTATGTGCTTCTATTTATAACAAATGTGTTTCGTGTGTTCTCCCAGTTGTCTTACGAGCGTCATAGCAAAGAACACGGTGGACATAATTCATGAATAGTATTAAGATAATATCAAGATTATCCTCCTAACTTCATCACTGGACTCCTTCAGGACCGATCCTCTTTCTGTTTACACGACAAAAAACTCCAGGTTACCAGGGGCAACAGCATGCATACTCCTCACATGACCAATTGGTCTGAAAAAGGAATGTCGCCACTTTTTGCCATTTTTTAAATATATTCACATCACAACACAGCAAATTCATGATGACAACAAGTTTGCTTCAATCTGATAATTGCAAGAAACTATAAATGATTTATTTAAGACGTACAAATCTCTGAATGCATACTGGTGCAAAATGATGTCCATTCTCTCCCATGTAAACACCATCAAATGTAATTTAATGTAAAATCATTAATCACTTACACGTGTAACGCAGTGTAATATTTATGTGATTCTTTATTAAAGTATTGATTTTCATTTGGCTGCCATCGGAGCTGTCGTGAAGTATAAATGAGAAGTTATCCGGCTGTATCCTGATGACAAAACCATATCGGAATACCAATGTCAGCTGAAGGTCACTGTCTTCGCAACCGGCACGGAGGAGCGCACAGAGATGAGACGTGTACTACAGTAAAATACAGACAAGCACATGTGAGTGTGTACTAAACATACTGATGCGATGATGATGAGTATCTGGGGTAGGATTGACCGAAACATAAATATCCATCTAACGTGTTGCAGCAGCTGCAAACAGAGACCACTTAGCTTCAAAATACATTACAGTTAGAGTTGTTATGTTTTATCGACTATCTGAATTCAGCGGATCCTGTCAGAGGCAGCCGGTCAGTAGCGGAGTCACATCATCCTCATCGGAGGAAACGCACGATTGTAAATGCATCACTAGAATGCCTGTTTTTATTTTCAACCGAGATCGAAGCATTCAGGGGTTACGTTCAAAGTGCAGTCGCGAGGTCCATAAATTATGAACATGGCGTTGACTTTCTCCTCTATAATGAGGATTTCTTCAACCTTCGATTTGCTGCATTTGAACAGCCAGCGACACAATTTTTAATCAACCAATAAAAGTGATGAATTGAACCTGCAGTGTCCTTAAAAGAACACCATTGTACCTCGGCGCGTCTATTTTGTGTGTGTGTGTGTGTGTGTGTGTTTGTCATGTAGGTCCCACAAAGGGTCTGGACTTGAAGAGCGCGAGTGAAGAGGAACTGTGATATCGCCTCAGCAGAGCAGATGCCATATGTGAGGAGAACAATCAAAGACAAAGAGGAAGGGAATACACACACAGTTTTCTGTGTTTGTTTTACATGGCCTGCTGGATGCATTGTTTTGATTCCACTGCCTCCTCTTTCATGAAACTAAAACAAATATTACTTGGACTCAGACTGGAATAAAGCGCTTTTATCAGAACGAAAAAAATCAAGGGCCCAGATCGAAAACACCTCACATTCTGCTGTGCATCAGCCAGTAAACACAGCCTCATGGGTGGAGAGCTACAGGCTAAACACACACACACACACACACACACCGCGTGACCTGGTGACGTCTCGCATCCCAAAATTACGTCAGTTTGATTCTATTTTGTGGCTCACACACGTTGCTTTGTGGAGTTGTCTTACCTGGATAATGTCATGGAAGAGACTGATGTAATCTTAGGAGTCTGTGCTAAAAAGACAAACTTTGACTATCTTTGAATGCCTGTTTCTTTGTTTTTTGGGGTTTTTTTAACCCAACAATGCTTCATCGATGCTCACGCTTGATTGAAAACTGAGCTAGTGGTGCTGAACTGGCCTAATCCAAGGAGAAATCAACCAATAGATCTGAAACAATCCAACTTGCAACTGAGATATAACACACTTAAACAGTGTTAAACTTTCTGTGCAGTAACATGCAGTATTCCAAACCACCACTAGGGGTGTGGTCACCGGGACATTGATTACTTTTTCCATGGCGTGACACAATCTCTGGTGGTGACATATTCTCCTGTCATTCCTTGTATATTAAACTACATGACTTTAATTCCCAGTGGCCATGAGAAGATGTTTTAATCTACAAGATCTGTACTCAGAGGATTAGGATTATCTTCCTCCTCTCAACAACTTTCTGTGTTGACTGATCTGTGAGTGACTGATCTAATATTGTCACCATGCCCATTCAATCCCCAAATCACTCCTTTGTCCACCAAACATCCATAACCCC
>OMNV01001374.1:8152-97390 GCA_900303265.1 Brotula barbata | reverse complement strand
GCCATACTGAGACGTTTTGACTGGTAACTGCAAGCAGGTGCCGGAGCTGTGTAGCTCTTGGCCCGGGTCCACCTACCCCACCCACCCCCGTGGACATCCAGGGGTCCAACTTGGCACAAAGGGCAACAGACCCACCGACAGACGTTATCGCTTCTCATAGCTGCCTGTCAAAACAAGAATCCGGGCTCCCACCCAATTCCCCCACCGCTTTTCTGAAGATTGGTGACTTCATTGTCTGAGAACCATAAAAGGAGGCTGGAATTTTTGATTGGCCGTATCCTCATAAGGAAATGTGGCTATTCAGAGAGAAGCTGGGGCGAGCTGCTCCGGAGGCGTCAGAGGAGCGGAGGTTGTAATCTGTTTGTAATCTCTAATAACTATTGAAGATTGAGGGGACGGTGAAAAGCTAAGCGGTGCGTTGAGTGTTTTTGGAACATGAAGTGATGAAAACCTCTTACCCACAACACGACACTGACTCAGACTCAAAATCTCGGCAGGAAGAATGAATGAACAACACCCATCTCTCTCTCTCTCTCTCTCTCTCTCTCTCTCTCTCTCATCTGCTACGATAACGACGCTTAGTGGCAACACTGTTATCATAGGAAGTCCTAATCCCAGCAGTTTAATCCCTGACACTAACTTCTCCTCCTCTCCCTTCCAGACATCGACGAATGTGAGACAAACTCCCATCACTGTAACCCCACCCAGGTCTGCATCAACACGGCAGGTGGATACACCTGCTCCTGCACTGAGGGATACTGGCTCATCGGTGGACAGTGCCAGGGTGAGTGTTTATAATCCAGCCTCGCACTCCTGAGCCTTCTAATAATATCATCTGAATGTCAAGAGTGTATCTTATAAAAAAAAAATAATGAAAAACATTTCCCATAAGCCCCGTTGCTTTGACGTGGTATCAGATAAGTGCAGGCCTAAGCGGTATGGAAAACTTTGTGGCCGTCTGCACTGTGGAGGTTATAAATTACAGCGAGTCAAGTTCATTTGTTTAGCCCCATATCACACAGGACGTCTCAAAGCGCTCCACAGGCCCACATAAGGACGTTTCCCTGCGACTTTTACACAATGAATCACTTTAAGACTCGGTGTGTGTGGAATACTTCTCGTTTTTCCTTCCTACCAGAGGTGATTTATTGTCAGACTGTCCCTCTTTTCCATTGTGTTGCTCGCTCTGTGATAGTTGTTCTTTGGAAGAACAGCGCCCCTCCTGGCTCTGTTTGGTATCGCAGCCTAGCCTGTAAACTCTGTGATCTTACTTTGATAAGGGAATAAATGTGATTCAGTGTAAAAAACAAAAGTGTAAAGATGTAATGATGTAACCATTTTGTCTCCTTTTTTTGTTCTCTTTTTGACCAGACATTGATGAATGTCGCTATGGTTACTGCCAACAGCTGTGCGCCAATGTCCCCGGCTCTTATTCCTGCTCCTGTAACCCCGGCTTCATCCTCAACCCGGACAGCAGGACCTGTCAAGGTACACGTTTACTGCCGACCACACACACACACACACACACACACACACACACACACACTCCTTTGCTGTGTTATCAAACCTCCACCATTCTCCCTCCAGATGTGGATGAATGTGAAGATGAGCCCTGCACTCACGGCTGCTTCAACACTTACGGATCATTTATGTGCAACTGTGACGAAGGATTTGAGCTGGCGTCTGACGGCACTTCCTGCATCGGTGAGGAGAAATTATTATGTTTTTGAGTTTCATGCACCGGTCTCCAAATCTGGACCAAATCACAACAATTATTTTGGGGTAAGCATGTGTGTGTAAGTGTGTTTGTGAGCCGCTATTACTATAAAATCGGCACACTGTTGTACTGGAGGCTTTGGTCACAGGGGGTCTGGAGCCCATCCCAGCATGCATTGTGCAAAGGGCAGGGAAACAATGGATTATCAGTCCATCACAGGATGATGTCATCACAGGGACAAGAGCATTTTTTCATGCCGTTTAAGAGTTTCGGTTTAATCTGCACGTCGTTAAACCCTGACAGGAAACACATGTGAATATGAGGCTATCATGCAAACTCCTCAGTGTCAGGACCAAAGCTGAGATTTTCAAACCAGAACCTTCTGTGTGTTGTTGACGTGACAGGGCCACAGTGTCGCCCTCGCTCTTCCTCTGATGCCTGTCGATTATTATTTTTCTTCTTCTCCTATAGATTTGGATGAGTGCAGCTTCTCCGAGTTTCTGTGTCAGCACAGATGTGTGAACACACCTGGATCTTTCGCCTGCGTTTGTCCATCTGGATATTATGTGTACGAGGACGGCAGGAGCTGTGAAGGTAACGATGGGGAATTTTGAATGAAGTGAACAAAATTATTGGCCGTTATTTTGGCATCAGTGAGGTGTTTGAATCCTACTGGGAATCAATCGACTTTGAACATGATTAGTATTTTAGTACGGATGAAATGCCATGTTTACAGCAGTTGTAGTTGACTTATTTTTGAACAAAATCAAGCCAGGAGAATATTTGCACGTGTATAATATATCCACTCTCTCATATTATTCTGTGCTCGTATAATCTGTTTTTTTTTCCCTCCATTCATTTCATTAACCATGCCTTTGATGCTGACTCTGTTGATGATGATGACCATGATGACGTTTTCACTGACTCTGATTGTTGTGTGTTTGATTTCGAAGACATCAATGAATGTGACACTGGTAACAACACCTGTACAACAGCACAAGTATGTTTCAATTTCCAGGGAGGCTATACCTGCCTGGATCCCTTACAGTGTCACCTCCCTTACATCGAAGTTAGCGACAAGTGAGTGTTTTGGCTCTGTTTTCCTCTGATGACAGATGTGTATGGGTCTGTTCCTGACTCTCATGTCCCCCCTCTGCAGTCAGTGTATGTGCTCGGCTGAGAACCCTGCCTGCAGGGACAGGCCCTTCACCATTCTGTACCGACACATGGACCTGTCCTCGGGACGCAGCGTGCCTGCAGACATCTTCCAGATGCAGGCCACCACGCGCTACCCGGGGGCCTTCTACATCTTCCAGATAAAGTCTGGCAACGACGGGAGAGAGTTTTACATGAGGGTGAGTACGGCAGAGCAGAAGAGAGGAAGAGTGAAGGATCATGGTGTGAAGTGGGTGGTTTTTGGGTCATTATACTTCATGCAGGGATTGACGCCTAAGGCAGTGGTTCTCAAACTGAGGCATAAATACAACTGCTCGGAGGCCCTTTGGCAGATCAGATCATGCAGGAAAATGTCTTTTTTTTCTTTTTCTTTTTTTGTTTTTGGCATTTCTGCTTTATTATGATAGTGGAGAGAAAAACAGGAAGGACAGGTCAGAGAGAGAGAGAGATGATGCAGTGAAGGGCACAAGGTGGGAATTGAACCTGCACTGCTGCAGGATGTGGCATTACATAATACACGCATCATCATGAGCAGTTACTTTAATTTGTCCGTTGTGTGAGTAAGACAGAGTTTGAGGACAGTGTGAGGAAATGTGGAGGTGGCTTACAGGGAGTGTGATGTGTGCGCAAATCAAATTCTTATCTAATTTATGTCTCCATAATCTATGTGTGTCTGTGTAATCTATGTGTGTCTGTATTATCTACGTATGTCTGCGTAATCTGTGTCGGTCTGTGGCTGTTTCCATCTATAATATTGACTGTGGTTTCCTTGGAGTAAAGTAGAGCGGTATTAACTGGCACAGCTACACACACAGATAACAGAGCGCCACCTACAGAAACTCAAACTCACACTCTGTCCACAAATCCAAGAAATAAGATGTCACAGGGCTGAAAGCGCTGATCCACTGTGCCAAATTATCTGTGGGAAGTGCAGCACAGATACACATCTGTGACTGGTTTTCGCAATATTGAGGTTTATCCTATGTGATTATGGCGCTTATTAATAAAGTCTAAAATAGTAAGTTTTATCAGAGTCCGTCCAAGTATATGATTAAACTGAATCCAACTCCCAATAGCGTTCTGCAGAGCCTGCCAGGGAGACAGAATTTACTTAGCTGTGATCCAAGTCAAAGTATGGATGATCCTGCTTTGAAATATTTTTGTTTGAAGACTTTTCAGCATGAATATCAGTTCAATCCCCCACGGATCCTCATCACAGTCACCCTCAGTCTGCAGCTTAACGTGCCTGAGCTCTGGCTGCAGCTCATCATACACATATAGGCGGGTGTTTAATGTTCTGGAATGAATCAAGCCCGCGTCAAGTTTAAAGCTAAACCGCTTGATTTGTGGGAGACTGCGATGAAAATTTTATGTAAACACGAGTGTGTAAGAATACAGAGTATAAACCAAACTCTACTGTAATTTCTTGTAATGTATATATACAGAGAGAGAGAGAGACAATTTTGGCAAAACAGAGAGAAAGATGAGAAAGAATGACATTTCCTCCTTGCGGTTTGTGTCATGTTTGGCCAGTAGATGGAGCAATAACTGTGTGTATAGTGTGTGTGTGCCAGGCTGATGTGCTGCCGGAATGTGTATGAGTAGAGACTGGTCGCCATGGTTGCTAAATATAAACATCCTGTGTTGTATGATTGAGTGTGTTTGTAAATTGTCAGTTCTCACACGCTGTGTTTGTTCCCATTAACGTTCTTGACTTTGCGCCCGTGTTTTCTAGATTTGGATGTGATATCAGTCATTTCCTCACATTCCTCCTTTTCCAGTTTGGCACCGCCCACTAACACTCTCACTCTTCTCTTTATCTCACAGCAAACAAGTAACGTGAGCGCCACGCTTGTCTTGTCGAGGCCCATCCGAGGGCCCAAGGAAATCGTGCTGGACTTGGAGATGGTCACCGTCAACAACGTCATCAACTTCCGGGGCAGCTCCATCATCCGTCTGACGGTATTTGTGTCGGAGCATCCGTTCTGAGCGCCTTAGTCAGCGTGTCCGTGTGTCCAAATGAACTTCATCTCCCTGAAGAATGGAGAAGGCCTGCAGCTGATGTCATGGTTCGTTTGAGACAGCTCATCACCTCTTTAAAAAAAAAAACCTCATTATGTCATCTTCAATAACAACGCGTCCGATAAAGACTCAGCAGAGATCAGCTGATGGGAAAGCGTCGGTGTGTTTGACTCCCCACCCTGCTTTAATGGACACTGAGCTTTTATGGCTACCAGATGGACTTTGAACACAGAGGGATATTTATGGTATGGTAAAGTTTCTGTCAGCCTCTGTTTAGAAATCATCTGAAAACAAAATCTAAATTACCCTCATAGTACCATCTTTTTGTTATCTCTTCTTTTTAGGAGATTCCCCAGTTGTGTGTGAATCTTCATCCCATCAGATAAGCTGTGAAAATGACTTTTATGCTCCCGAATACAAAGGGCTGTCATTTCATCGCGAGTGCCATCTGATTATTGGATTTTTATGAGACTGGAGGAGCCCCTTATCTGTACACGGGTGTAATTGTGTATTTTACAGTGACAATATTTGGGTATGATGTAATAACAAGCCAATAACTGCATTATTGAGTCTAATTTCTTTAAGACGAATACCCAAATCATCACCACACAAGCGGACTTGTGAAGTCAGCAATGCTTTGATCCTTGGTTGTTCTATTGATTCTTCATTTCCATGAGAACCTGTAAGAGAGCCTGGTCGGTAAATAAAGACATACTGGACCTGAGGGATACAAAGACTGTGTGTTGTGCCTTTAAATGATGTAGAAGCAATTTAATGCCATCCGTCTATCGATTATGTACACCCAGCAGTCCTATTCACAACTATAGTCAATCTAATTTAGATACCCCAGTTAACCTAAAATGAGTGTCTTTGGAGATGGGAGAAAACCAGACACCCACACAGACACAGGGAGAACATGCAGAATCCACGGAGAAAGGACCATCAGTCCAGGCCCAGGACTCAAACCCTCAACCCTCTTGCTGCAGTACTAGCCACCTTGATGCACCAATACAATCGGAATAAACAGAAACTCAATTTCCACCAGAACAGCAACCAACCAAAATTTTGTTACAAATAAATGAATTGCTAAAATTGTAGTGATAAAGTCATTTGAATTTTATTTCAATTATGAGCTGGCTGATAATAAATAAAAAAAACTTACATCAGAGTTCACATGTTTTAAATTCGACCTTCTGCAGTAGAAAAGTGAGTCGTCTGTATTATTGTTGCCTTTGTAAGTGAGTTAGTGTCTCATTTTTAAGTACAGTTCGTAAATTGTAACTGGAAATGTTGTCACACCTCATATTTTCAGCTTGTACTGAATTTACTCGGGACATATTTGTTTTATTCTATTACTCAGTCATAATTTGGAACTGCACTGCAGGGCAGATTAATATAATGATATTAATTATGACTAAGTGTGTTATGTCACAGTTATAATTTAATATCGGACTGTAATGACTTAGCATTATTATGTCGTAGTGTCTCAAGTTTAAGATTACTGTAATAACTAAAAAAAATGGTGCAGCACTGGACCATTCTCAGATGATAGTTGGTTAAAAAAAAAATCCAACACACACACACACACACTCACGCGTAAACAAACGCACAGACTAAGACGGAGAGGGAGTGAGAGAGAGAGAAAGAGTGAGTGTGTGTGTCTGTAAGAGAGAGAGAGAGAGAGACAGAGAGCTCTGCTGCGTCTCCCTGGCATTACTCTCCAGTCGCTGAACGTGACCGCACCACTGGATGTAAAACTCTCATCTCTGACTGAAAACACAGCACGGGTGAGTTCTTATTGTTTACTCGTTACATTTACTCTCTCATCTTCATCGCTGCTGTTTGTATCTGTGGATGAAGTTGCACTGACAAATTCCTCAAGCCGCCTGAGGAGCACCTCAGTTCAGTCGAAGTTAATAATTTCCCTGCGTTCTGAATCAGTGGAAACAATGACGAGGCGGGAAGTAATGCAACGTTTACTTACACTCTTTTGCTGTACTTTACATTGATTATTCCCCTCAAGTTTGTTTTGGAGTTACATCTTGGACTTATTTTTATTGATTAGTTTTACATTCAGCATGAAATAAGATCAATAAATATATCTTGTATCTCTAAATTCAATAATAATTTAACTATTTTAAGACATGAGAAGCCTGTTTATTAAAAAACAACAACAACTAAATTTGATCTCTGATTTTCTGAATCTTCATATCCTTTCAAATCTTCAGTTTTGGACATTATATTTTTTTCACCCTATTTTTTACCTTTAATTTAGTAGATTTTTATCATTTGATCTTTACAGCACTGCAACAATCTGACAGTAACTGTTCCTCACAGTATGTACTATATAGTGTACATGTAATTATGTAATTAGGTACCATAACGTAATAGTTTGTACTGTGTAACTTGTAACTTTGTATTCTCTGTTCCACACCTGGAATATTACCAGTCGGAGCCATGGAGTGCGTCAAAAACTGCTGCAAGACTTTCACTAGTAGAAAGTGGAAGGAACCGGAGACCCAAGGTAAACAGACATCCTGTTCAGTTGCACATCACTCATGAACCCACTGATAAACTTTCTCTGATTGGCTAATGTCCTCCACTTTGAAGTAATCAAAGTGAAGATGCCTCCGGCCAAACCGGGAAGAGAGGAAGATAGGTTGAGAGGGACAACAGAAGACTACCTCTTGTCAAAACTGCCCCCCGATGGTCGAGTGGTGCCATTTGTCCTGCCGACCTTTAAACCCTCCTACGTCCAGCCCAGAGGGTCCCGCTACCCCAACTTACAGCCGGGACTGCAGTGTGAGTGTCTGATGTAATACCACTATCAGCTGCTACTTCTGATTGCTACAAGGTGTCTCTTGGTTGTACTTTTCTTAAATTGGGTCTGACCTGACATTACCGGGAATATAACGCAGGCAGCTCTGTATCACAACATTGTTAACTTTTCGTGACGTATAAGGTATACGTGTGAGGAAGGCTGCTCTAGCTAGGGGTAAACAAACGTTAAAATACAATGGCAGAAAGGAAGGAAAAGTCTTGTCTTGCTGTCATTCAGAGGAGGACATCAATGCACGTAAAAAACGCAGCGTTTTTTGAAATGCACACCTCACTATTCCTGCTTACTTTTTGCATCATCCTGGATTGTTTTCTGTCTGTAGGTGGCTGTTAATCCTTAATACTTCCCGACACCGCTAGCGCAAGAACAGCACCAAAGATTAAGATCCTAAGGTGCTAACTCCTGACACTCTGATTTGTTTAAGAATGTCAACAAGTGACTTTACCTTCTTGTGACGGTGGCATTTCGTGTGACATTATGAACATTGTTGTTTACAAACGCCTGTTATGGTTTGCAAGACGTGCGGAAAAAAAGAGATTATAAATTTAATGTGCAAAAAAACACCTTGATCCACTTCTTTTGTCCATTCTTGCACCACCACTGTGCGCACTGAGTGAAAACAGTTTGAAAATCTGAGCTAACAACACCCACAAACTGTGACACACAAACGCTGGCCTAGTACTTTGTGGGTTTGTCTCACCACGTGTAGGAATGACAAAAACCCCTACATTTAACCGTCGCTACTCGAAATGACAGCGCATCGGACCAAAGTGACAGAACTTCCTGCTTCTACAACAACCAAATCCCATCCCTGTTGCTTCTCTGCAGGTTCAGCCCGGATCACATACACAGACAGGAAGGCAGAGCTGTTGGGTTCCAGCCCTGCGTTCTACAGCCTTGAGTCCGGCTTCCACCAGGGACGGATGGTTGAGTACGTCTCTCCAGGCTCGGCCCGCCGTGACACACTCAAGAACAAGAACTTCCCCCCTCAAAGCCCAGGTAGCAAAAATGATCACAGCTTGATCACAGAATGTCGCTTGTTGGATTTAATTGGTATATACAGTATATATATATATACATGACACATTGTGTAATTCCATAATAAGTCAGATTAAATATGGCTGATTCTTGCCTGCAGGTTGTGATCTGACGCCTGCCAGACAAAGACTGAGTAGCTCCATGTTTGATCTGTCCAGCCCTCAGAGTCATATGCAGGTGAGCGTGTTCTCTATCTAATCTGCATTCACACGCTGTTTCTCACACTGTGTCAACCGGGACTAAATATAGTTTTACAGTTCCCAGTGCCCTCAGCGGTGAACAACTTTGCAAACAAGCCTTAAAAGCCTGTTAACTGTATTTTCATTTAAGGGACAGTTTGCTGTAGCAGAGATGAAAGCCATTAAAGACAACCATCCATCACATTCTGACGTTGATTTTAGTAGTTTGTTATTTCATGTACAAACATATTCACCTTTCATGTGTGACAATTTTTGATAGATTAAAGATGCTGCGGTCCCTAACAGGGATCAAACAAATACACAAAGTTGATCCCGTGTTCATCAGAGATTGATGAACGTATTGATTGATGGATTTTTCTTTTTGTTTGCCATGCTTGTCACATTTAATTGAGCACCAGCCTCTCTGATTTGGATCTCAGCTCAACTGATTGTCTTGGGCAAAGTGTTATTTAATCAGTCATCCAATGAGGTACACAAACAGAAAAACTGGGCGTATTTTCTTTGTTATATACAGGATGTGGTGGTGCCTATCTATCAGCAGCGCCTTAGAATGTAACACGGATACCTGAGAGTGCATGTTACAAGCAACCAGCTCACCCAAAACACAATACAATGTCTCACGGAAAGCTGAGTGATTTTAACTGATGGGTTTATTCCCACTGACATGCCGAGCCAAAATTATCTAGTGTGTATTTCTGTAGTACTTTCCTTTGTACCGATACTGGGAGACAGCGGGCGTAATGAGAGAATTTGCTCACGTGTTTACTTTGGCAACTTTAAAATCAAATAGCAGTAAGTAAATAGATGTAACGAAATAGCCTTACACCCTTACAAAGAAACACAAACAAATGAGATACAGGAAGAGATGGTGGTTTTGAAGTGGATAGCCTTGGAAGGGAGGAACCAATGAAAGCTGGGATGTTGGATTTGGATGGGTGGGAAAAGTGAAAGTTGGATGGAAAGTGACGGTCAGTGGATCACAGATTTCACCTGCGTGTGTCTTTATGTTCCTCTGCAGCGTTTTGACTCCGTGTCCAGCGTACTGAGCAACCCATCCTCCATGGTGGGATCTGTAGAAAGCAGCCTGGGTAAGTCTTCCTGTCAAATCTTCCGTCTGATCGATTTTATCCGCTAACCTCCACATCCCGGTGAAGTGTTAAGATCACTCTGAAGTTAAAGGCTACTGGTTGTCACATTATTCAGCATCATAGACAAGTGGTTTCCTGCCATGTTTGGAATTGGAAATCAGTGTCAAAGACAATATCAGATGACCCCATAATTGAAAATGAAAGCCAAACTATCATCGCCCTCACCGCCATGAGACAACAACAGTTCTCCAACTAATGTCAACCTGTATATTAAACAATAATCACATCTTTATTTTGTGTGTAAATTCAATAGATACCAAAATACTGGATTCATCTGACGTTTGTTAAAAATGTTAAACTCAAGGTTAAATTTTGACTTTATTCAGAGCGGTCACACTGATTTGATCAAGTTTCGAGCTAACGTTGGTTTCACTTCCACAGAATCCATCACACTTTCAGGGGACGAGCGCGAGCTGGGGAAGGTGTGTGTCCGTCTGAACTACCAGGAGGCTTTGGAGCAGGTGTGGATCACCCTGGTCCAGGTAAGGTTACATGCCTTTGAGGAGCAGGGACACACAGGGACAAAATGCTCCTTTGTGTCCTCCAGCAGTGTACGTCAATGGGCCCTCTGTCTGTCCAGATCCCTGAATGCTGTATCACGTTAGCTCTTCTCAGTGCTCCATTAACTTGGACTCCTTCGGTTTTTAAGTAACACAACGGTCCCAACTGTTCCTCAGAAGCATACATGCATGAAAAAAAACTGTTTCAAAAGGGTCTATTTACTGTAAATGTCACATTAGTTCATTCACATGCAGGCTATGAACTGAGGCTAACCTTAGCTAACTAGCTAGCCAACTTTGTAGCCTATTTAGTACGTAGCCACAAGGAACTCCATATCAAATACACACACCAGAGTCCCAAGAATGCCAAAAGAAAGTTTCCACTCAGCAATTTGATGTGAAGATAAGTTAAGAGTTAACTTATAAAAAGGTAATAGTTTTTGTGAAGCATCTTTTTGTGACCTTAGCTAGCGTTAACATTGGGATGTCCACAGATGAGACACTTTGAGTGCCATTTGCTCCCAGTCAAAAGGGCAAAGATATAGTTCTGCTATACAGCGTGTAGCATAACAAACGCAGAATGGCTGCAAAGATGTAACTTTGGTGTTTCCTATTTGTTATAGACCTCAAACGCTGCACTACTTCAGATTAAGAGAGACATGAGTCCACCAGGGAGATGCCAAGATAAAAACAAAAGTAGATTTAAATTTGCTAAATCAAACAACACTATTTGGTTTGTTGGAACTCTTAATTGCCTGTTAGAAACAACTTGGTGAATCCTCTCTATTTTAGTCTGTAGCATCTGCTCTATATATTTTAGTGTTTTGTCACAAGAATAAAAGTAAACATTGAGGCACTGCTGCTTTTTTTATATTTTTGTGATGAATATGTACGAGTACAACATGTACGAGCATGTACACACACACACACACTGTATGTTCAGAAAAACATTTCCTTTGTTTTCATTTTCACGTTGTGTGTATGACCTTTGTTTCTCTGGGGAGCATTTTGTCACAAACCACTTATAGCTATGAATAGATTTCACTCACCTTGACTGGGATTATATCAACTTTTTCCTTATCAGTGTTCAGACCTCAACCTGCCTCCGGATGGTGGAGAACAACAAAAGATTGGATTCAAAGGCATCATCACCGTGCCCAAACCAATCCAGTTCAAGAGCTCGATCAAGGACTACTGTCAGGTAGTGCCAAACACGAAGCTTTTAGCAGTATTCAGTGTCCTTTCTAAGGGGAAGTTTACTGAGCTGTGAGCTCAGGCTGAAGGAAAAGTCAGATGATGCTTCTGGGAATTTCCTCCTTCACTGTTGTTTGTCTTTGGTTTAGCCTGTCAGTTTAAGGCTGGACTTCAGTTTACAGGAATATTATCACTTCTTTATACACATGTATCACATGTTTATGAGGGTGTATGGATAAAGGAATGATTGGGTGTCCACATTGGCACTGCAGGTCTTCATGCCCGAGTTTCTGCCTATCACCAGTTTACGTCAACTCTTCAAAGATTCATGTTAGATTTGTGTCCCAGAAATCACAATGGACGCAGACCTAATTATTCAAGCTATTTCCTTCAATCAAGTAAAGCAAGAGTTGGACCAGCATCAAGTGTTAAATGACGCAGGGATCACAGATTAGTTGAAATATCCGATTCTGTGTGCTTTTTCCTGGTTACGCTGTCATTATCTGATCTGTGCCATATGTTTGCAATAAATCAGAATTGGGCTGCATAAACCTGGCAGTGTAAATATAGCCATAGATTTATTATGTCCTGATTGTCCTGATCTCCACAGGATGCTGCCTTTATGGAGACCTTTGTCTTTCCGCTGCGTCTCCAGCAGTTGCGTTGCAGCGCCTTGGTGCTGCGGTTGCAGACTCACTACCCGAGGAAACGCACTGTGGCAGAGTGTGTCCTCTCCTTGAGACAGCTGGGACCTGTGGAGACGGATCACTGGCTGGACCTCAGCCTTCCGTCCAAATCCTCTGTGAGTGTTTCAGTCTACGACATATGAGTTTGTTTTCAGTCTTAAATCTGGTCAGTAGAGTTCGACGTTGTGAAAATGCATTTCAACCCAAGGACAGGGTGATCATTGCAAATCTACAGATCTACAGAAGCTATATCTGCATCTTGTCTTTGTGCATTTTTTTTTTACCTTGTGCAGCAGTAAGACAGAATATGAACATCTGTAGGCATACACAGATGTTTAATCATCAACTTAAATTCATCAGAGCCCTGATTGTTGCCCTATGATCACACCTGCTACACATAAATCGACTTTACTTATTTCAGGCTGCAGCGATTAGCTGATGGTGTTTTTGCCACTGTCCTGCTGTTATGACTGAAAGGAAATACTCAGGTGTGGGAACATGCCAGCCTTTCACAACTTATTCTCCAGAATTTCCTCTGCTGGCTGCTGTCTTTTAGTGCCTTTTTGTATTTGCCAAGTAAAGAACAGGAAAGCACAGCATGTGTCTCATAAAGCTGTCCCTGTGATGCATTGTCCTCTGGCATGCATTGTCCAAAAGGCCCGAACATGGCAATGTTGACACAAAGGTCCACTTTTCTGTGTTGCATAATCGCAAGAAAAAGAGAGAGGGGATTCACTATAGACAAGCAAATGGGGAATCAGAGTTTTATTGGATGAAAACCACTGAGCTGTGGCAACTGGAGATACAAAGCACAGAAAGTAGGTCAAACCATTTCAGCAGAGTGGTTTTTCTGATAAATGGATTCACGTCTGGCCAGTAGCAGTAAAATGTGAAGTGTTCCTGCGCTTTAGGAATCAGACAGTGAATCATCATTATATTCTCAGCAGGACATTTTCATTCATTCGGTGATTTTACCCATCTGGTGCACACAAAAGACCAAGATTGTCCAAATCATAGTCACTCATTCAGCAGATGCTCTCTAGAGATTTGGATTTGTAGACATTTTACAGAGGAAAGAAGGAATTCAATATTCAAATAGAACAAGTAGGGCAGAATACAGGGTGTCTGTGCTAGATCAGTACAACAATTATTTACACAGCAATCATTTGATGTAATCGCTCTGTATTTTCAGTCCGCAAAATAGATCAAAAACAATCAAATGGAATAGGAAATATGTGTGAACAACATTAGAATAACTATTCAGTATATGAAATATAAGCACAATGAAACCTGTGGACATGATAGCATAATGTTTTGGGAGATCAATGTTTTCATGAGAAAAGTAGGAAGGATGATACATTTTCTGATGATGTGACCTTAATTAGAGGTCTAAATATATTAATTTTTATTAAAACTGACACTAAATATTCAATGCATGTCTACAATCATCTGTCATGATTTAAATTGAATTAAAAAAACAATTCTACAGACAAAAATTCAGTTTATCTTTACAAGTAGCTGTTACAGAACTTAAGGATGAAACTTTGTGAGCATTGATGGATTTTGGGGGATTTTGGTGTAATCATTGTGTGCAGTCATTGTGGTGTGTGTCGTGTGTGGTGGTAAATTCCAAATGAAACCAGAGTTGCAACCACACTGAGCGCTCCAGTGTTTCTTGTGTGCCGTATTGTTTTCCCAGTCTTGTGCCAATATTTGTATCCCCACAGAGATGTGCACATCACTAACGAGAAGCACTGTCACTTTCCCGTCTCTGTTTCCTCGTTTGGTGTTTGTGGTTTGAGGTGATAACATCACATCCATTTGATCGTCATCAGTCATATTAACAAGTCAAGACACACGACTCAGGAAATACTGTACATCTTACAGCAAACATGAAAGCTTTCAGGAAGTAAATCACATATTTCAGTTTTACTATGAAAAGGATGAATCGTGTTGAATGACTATAGTAACAAATACTTTTTATTTTTAATGTCCATTGTAAAACATAATTTAACCTCCTCCTTCAGGTGTGTCACTCTGAACTACATGTGGCCACCTGCTTTCAGCCGGTCAATGGACGCATCCAGCTCCAGGTGCTGGCAGCCCAAAATCTCCCAGCATCCTCCTCACCTCTCACCCAGGGTAGGCTTATTTCAGAACAGCTTTAATTCTCATATCAAATATTTTACAAATGAAAATTTGAATATCAACTCCTCTTATAGCCTTTTTTGTCAAGGCTGAGATGATCCAGCAGCGACAGGTTGTGATGAAGAAGAAGACCAGAGTGATGAAAGCCTCAGGGGGTCAATGCCAGTGGGCAGAGACCTTCCACTTCCTCCTGGCCTCCTTAGACCACGCCTCCTTGCTGTCAGTCAGACTCTACAGCCGCAGCTCTGTCAGGAGGAAACAGTGTCTTGGACAGGTGAGTTAATACATCTGGTGAGGGAATCAAACTGTGCTAACCTGAGAATACTGGAACAAACTGAGGAACATCTCCTTCCCCATGGCTCTTACAGGTTCTGCTGGGATTTGACAGCCCCACAGCTGAAGCTGTGGAACAGTGGAAAGACACAATGGCTCATCCAGAGAAAGTAGTGTCAGTGTGGCACAGGCTGAGCAGCTCTTAAGCCGCTTCCTTTAAGCCTCCTCAGTGTGGACGGACAGAGAGCCGTATGTCGGTGAATGAGACTGTAGCAGACTGACTTTGCACCGGATGTCTCGGGGGAACCAACTCTCCATGGAGACGGTTCAGGAGCTAAGTTTTCGAAGATAAGGGGTTTGAACAAAGTGTGTTTTTTAATGGTAGAATGAAGGAGTTCCCTTTAAAAAATCAAATAGTATTTCTTGAGATGCATGGGACTTAGCTGTATATAGAAAAACAGAAAAAAACATAGCATTTTCTATCTCACGTACATTGTGTATTACAAATAAAACTTTATGACTCTGCTTTAGTTGATTGAAAGTTTACATATTTAATTTCACGCAGAGGAAATATAGTCTGACTTTAAATGGGACGTGTTTTATTGTTTTGGTTTTTTTTTATTATTGAAAAGAAAATACACCTCAAGTATGAGGCAAGTGGTCTTGGTCCAGTCTGTAGGTGACCGGGCTATTTCACATTCTTTCATATTG
The DNA here is from genome assembly GCA_900303265.1 of Brotula barbata. Lineage (NCBI taxonomy): Eukaryota > Metazoa > Chordata > Actinopteri > Ophidiiformes > Ophidiidae > Brotula > Brotula barbata. Next base: position 81,738 of record OMNV01001374.1, on the reverse strand, counting down.
ACCACGGACTTCTGGACTGCTCACATTCTTATGGGACAGCAGGTGGACACATTTTTTGTGTGTGGCAATTTGGCAAGATTCCAGCACGTCCCAGCTGAGCAATCGGAACAAAGTGAGCTCTTCAGAAGGGGCCCTCAAAGCTGGACGGCTCCAAATATCAAAACAACACTTGAACTTAAACGTGTGCTCACTATGACATCATGAAGTCCACTCCTCCACACCGAAACTGTCGGGTTGTCACTCAGTGTGCACAGACGTTTTCCGTCAAGGTGGAGTAGAAGTGAATAAATGTGTTTCTTAAAGCGTTAGATTTCATATTATCTCCATAAATGAAAATAAGTAGAGTGACATGTGTATGAAATCTGTATATGTCCCCTTTAAAGCTAAACACTTAAACCCACTCGTCATCAGTGTGCAGACAAGATCATCCTTCGTGTCATTGTTGATTATCACATTATTGTAGGATGTGTTGGATCTGACTGTAGCGGTAGGCTTTTCATAAAAGCACTTAAATATAACGTGTATTGTATTTGATATTTGAAAATGTCCTGTGATTAAAACTGGATGTCATGTAGAGATTTCAGTCTGTGCATATTGAGACCAAGGATCCAAAATGATGACCAGTGGAATAGTATGTGGTGTTTTTTTTATGTTTCTGTTCCGCTCGTATGGAAATAAAGCAGGCCAAGGTCATCGATGCATTACACACACGTCTGCCTACGCCGCCTACAAAGTAGGTCAACAACGGTAAATACTGTATGTCACCCGATCGGGTCACCGTTATTGAACAGGTGATGACTGAAAAATCTTAAGGCAAACAGTGAAAGGATCTGTCACGATGGCTAAGCTGATGACTTTTCTCAGGAAGGTCCTGTTTTTCACTCTTGGTCCTCATGAAGCTCAAGAGAAAAGAAACTGTCTTTCAGTAAGAGAGAGAGAGCTGAGTTTTTGTTTGAAATAAAGTTGCTCTCTGTTTTGAAGAATTAGATAAAGATCTTGAAAACATCACTGTGACTGATGCTGACGTCTGACATCTTGAATCACAGCATCTCTATCGTCAATATTGATGAATTTAAACCAAAAATCATGGACTTTATCACAACGGAGAGAATTATGACTGCTTTGTTTCAGTTTCCAAAAACACAAGACTGACGAGTGAGCGGCTCTGTGTAACCAGCTGTGGATGCTGACACACAAACACACACCCAGTGCACAATAACTCTGTGGACCAAGAAAACAGAATTCAGTGAGTGTTTGCATTTTAATTGTGTGTGGCCAGGACAACAGGCGCTCCACGTGAGCTGAGCTGCGTCAGAGATCTCCACATCCTGTGTCAGTGCCAGATGCCAGATCAACAGCGCCTTGTTTTTACGTAATTGATGTTTGATTTAAGGTTAATGGTACACAGAGGGCATTCCAGTCACACCTTCTGCAGCCACTTTGACACGCACCGCCTTTCCAACCACAAAGGAGCATGTTTGACTCAAACAAATGAAAAGTGCTCCAGTCCCATGCATATGAATGGTCCCTTTTCCTTAATATGTTTACCACATTCTTTTCTTCACACTTTTTTGGCTTGTTTCCATTCTGAATGCCCCACATTCCAGGTGTCTCATAATTGTGTGCTTGTACATGCAGGTTGTTTCACCTTGGAGACTTGAGGAGTTTGAGGAGACCTAAAGCCACGTGTAGCATGTCGCTTGAAACTATCACAACTACAGTTGTATTATTGTGTCTGACCTGACATTCCTGGGAAAAAGACACAGGCAGTGACATATTAGGAAATGTCACCATGGCTCCTCCAAGTATGGGCAAGCAAACACAAAAAGACGATGCCCGAAAACGCAACTAGAAAGAAGAAAACTGTGGATGCGCAGTCATTGTAAACAAACGAAGGTGTTATGGAGCGCCATGAATAGAGGCCATGCTGGTTGAAGATGCATTTTCTGACAGTCAGGGTATGATGAATCTTTAACTTTATTTATCTTATAAGGCATGGACGGAAGTGAGTGACATTATGATATGTATAATTTTAATTTGGAGTCTCTGGATTGGATGAATAGAATAAATAAAAAGCACTGAGCGATATTAAAGCACACAACAAACAGAAGGAAAAATATATATATTTCATTTTCCAGCACAAATCCATGAACCCACAAGGAGTCAGTCTATGCACTGCAGTTTTATTGGATTTGGAGGTAGAGTTTGGTGAGCAGAGATGCTGAGAGGGAGGCAGTTCTCCAGGATCTTTGTTCAAATGAAGGCCGTTTATTTTGGTGTGTTGTTGTTGTTTACAGACTCGGTAGGATTCAGGAAATGAACCTGGAGCTCAGGTTCCGCAGCAGAAATGATTCTGTGGGGCCACATGTGGTTGCAGCAGCAGCAGGGGCTTCAAAACACAACAACAACAACAACAACAACAACAACCCCAGTAGTCTCATTTGGCAGGTGTGCGTGTGTGTGTACTTTGTGAACAGTAACATTCTTTGTTTTGTTATCAATTATCCAACGTGACGCATCACAGCATTTGTAGCTGTACTGCTAATTTCCTGCTGCTAATATTCATATACACACACAACACACTCTTCTGTGGATGATGGTAACCCAGCCTTCCCCCACCCCTCCCCATGACTCCATGTTTGAAGGACGCTTGTACCCATCTGTCCTCTGTCCTCCTATTGGGCACAGCTGCTGCAGTCCCCCACTCGCTGTGGCTTTTTCATCAGACTGGGATTAAAGCATCTTTCATCTGTCTGTACTTTGTTCTCTACATCCGCTTCGTCTCCAGGATCTGAATTCCTCACATACTGGAACTGATGAGTTGTCATGGGGTGAAACTTTCCTTGAGGATTTCCTTTTAGTTTCTGGATGATGAGGCCCTCGAGCTGAGCCTCTGGAGGAGTCAGTCCGCCCTCTTGTGACCGTGAGTAGGACTTGCAGGCTGACTCAACCGCTTGTGCAAGGTGTGTGGGAGTGAACAGAGGGACGGATAAAAAGCACACACAGCAGGTAGGAACAGGTAACACACACTGGCACCAGAACAGAACAGAATGGATACAGGCAAGAAAAACAGCATTCTAAGAGAAGGATTCCTGGTGAAAAGGGTAAGAAAGTTGTGTCAAATACGGGGAAATCATACATATTTTAAGCTGTAAATTAAAAGTACATAATATAAACCAAATAAAGCCGACACAGGATGAAAACAGGTTCTTGCTCATCTGAAAATATAATTACATTTTGATAATCAATCCATGTTATACTGTTTCAGGGTCATCTGGTACACAACTGGAAGGCCCGCTGGTTCGTGTTGATGCCAGACAAGCTGCTGTATTACAAATATGAAGGAGGAAAAAGGAACTCATGTCAACGTGGAAAAATCCCTCTGAAGGACTGTGAGATAACGTGTCCCTTTCTGCAGTACGACAATCGACCGGTGAGTTATTTCAGACTCCAACACAGACTGCATTATGGTGCTTCCAAGATAGACAAGACAAGATTTGAGGCACTCCCTTAAATGATCTGATGCTTTTGGTGGAGATTCAAACAGTTTTTGTCTGATATCTCCTATTAAGAGATCATCAGTGAAGAACACAGGAGTAAAAATGATCTAATAAACTGTTATTATGTCATGTAAAAAAGGAGAAATTCCATCTTGAGATGATATTTACGGTATATGTCCTGTTAATCGCAGCATTCACAGCACAGATGTACTGAATTTGACTCTTATTTCCCACTCCTTTACGTTATTATCGGTGTGGTGTGAACCTCACTGAAGGTGTGGCGAGTCTCCCTGCTCTTTTCATATCTGCTTCTTCAATCTGCTGCGACAATTCATGGCCCCAGGTTACTGTTTTGTCTGGACCTGAACGCTCCTTCAGAAACGGTACGAAAAATATTTTCCATCTCTCTCCTAGCTGTTGTTCAAGCTCCAGACAAAGAATTCTGAGCATTACCTGGAGGCCTGTTCAAGGGAAGAGCGAGATGAGTGGGCAGCAGACATCACTGCTGCTGTTGATAAGCTGCGGACAGCAGACGGCGGGGATGCCACCATTCAGGAAAACACCGGTGCATCCCAGTTACACAACATTAATCTGAGGTAAGACTCACAGTGCAGATCTAAACAAAACGTCTCCCACAGGCTTACCGTGGTGTTTTCACTGTCTCACACTGCTTCTTGTTTGCGTCTTACAGCAAAGTGTTGGATGCCATGTACGATGTTCACAGCGGCATCACGCTGACCAACCATGTGGAGCAGGGCAACACTTACAGCAACTGTTTCTCAGGTGAAACATCACATCTTCTTTGTGTCTTTACTGCTTCCACAAAACCAAAATTACAATTGATTTAATTTATTTTTTATCAGATCAGATATATTTGCTTTGCATTTCCATGTGATATTTATAGTCATCTAGTTTTAAAGCTATTCATCGATACTATTCATCGACTTTACAATGTCTTCTATTATTGTATTTACATCCAAACCCCCTGTTTATATCAATAATCGTGTCTATGTATACATGAAATAAGTTGATGTCCATCTATATCCCTGTGTGCGTACATCCAGACCTTTGTCAGTACAGTACAGTATGTCTACGTACTGCGTGTGTTATCTCTGTGTGTATTAAACGTGTGTATCTGCAGGCTCGGCCTTGGTGGACTGGCTGGTCTTCATGCAGCTGGCTCTGACCCGTATGGAGGCAGTGACTCTGTCCGCGGCTCTGCTGGAGGAGGGCTTCCTGAAGACCGTGGGCCTGAGAAGCGTGGAGGCCCTCCGCACAGCCGGCCTCGGCGAACAGTTCCTAGACGACTCTACTGCACTGTATAGCTTTGTGAGTATCACAAAGTGTGTGTGTGTGTGTGTGTTTATTTTTCCTTCATAAGCAGACAAAGATTGACGCCGTTTGGCCGGTGTTGCTCACGGCCTCTTAATGTTTAATTGCAGGCTGACAACTTTCAGAAGAGAGGCACCGTGAAGGCAGACACGTCACTGTCTGCTGTGGAGCTGAGTGGGGCGGTGGTGAAGAGAGGATATCTGCTCAAACAGGTAAACAGACACACACGTTGTCTGAGGTGAGGATGATGAAATTTTATAGCCGTGTCATGTTTGGACTAATTGTTCATTCGTCATGCAGGGACACAAAAGGAAGAACTGGAAGGTACGCCTCTTTGTGCTGCGTTCAGAGCCTTCGTTCCTGCACTACTATGATCCCACCAAGGTGAGTGTACTGATCACTGCAAACAGGGCCTCTCCAAGACCCGAACCCTAAGTCCCTATCGCCGCATTAGGCACTTTCAGGGCTAAAAGTCAGAAATGTTCCATCATAGCAAATTAAGAGTTCCATAAAATCCACTGAGATTGCACTTAACTCTGATAAGAACCCTGGTATAACAGGAAAAATCCCACATGGACCTCAAACAGATCACCTATATGACTAAGGCTAAGTCTGTGTTTACTCACCATAACTGTCACTAATTCCTCTGTCTTCACTAAATGACTGGACCTGTACGTCACCTCTCCAATCCCCTTCCTGTCTTACACCACCTGTTAGGATGATGTCAGCCCCGCGGGCGGCTTCTCCCTCCGCGGCTGTCTGGTCTCTTCGCTGGGTGATAACGGAGTTCCCTCAGGTGAGTCAGTCTGTGTGGAAACGTGCAGTGGGCATTTGCAGTTACCATGGCAGCCTCACAACAACAATAACAAAACAAATAGAGGCACAAATAGGGCATGGATGGATGTCTGTCATTGTCTGAAATTCTGATTGAATCCATTGCCCTCTCTCAGGTGTTAAAGGCAACATTCAAGGCAACTTGTTTAAAATCATCACTCAGTCCGACACATATTACTTCATCCAGGCTCCGACCCACCAGGAGAAGATGGACTGGATCGATGCAATCAGAGAGCAGATTTAGTGCAGGTTCATCAACTCTTAACTTGCAGGAAACCATGTTGAATGTATATGTTCTGTGAATGTACTGTTGTAGCAAACATGGGACGTCGCATCTGAGTGAAAGTGTTATGATCCACGGCCAAAGCAGCCTTATTTTCAGACTGACTCTTAAGCATTCTGGACTTAATGTAGCAGTGTTTACATGAAATAGATTCAAAAGTCAATCACCTGTAGCAATTTCTAAACTTCTAACTAACATCTATGTACCACTGAGTTTAACTAATGTACCAAAACCTTTCTGAATTATGTATTTTTTTCTTATTTAACACAATGTGAGGTATTCTAGCCTCTGTCATTCTTGTGTACCACTCAAGAGACCGAGGGAAAGTACAAGCACAGGCATGAAAAGGTATTCACTACATCAGAGTTCACATTGGCACTCCGTCATGTGAAGGAGGTCCGCACACGAACCCAAGGCAGGCACTCCCACTAAGCAGGCGGAGTCCATCCTTTATCAGGAGTGACTCAAGCTGAGCTGGGCCCTGGATCAGCTCGAGCCAGGTGACTGTGTTTGGTAAGGGCTGCGCCCGAATTTTACTGTAGAGTGTCACCAAAATATCTCGAAAATTCACGCAAACAAAGGGAAAATCTTTTGAATACATCTGGACAACACTTTTAGTAAAACGTTTGTTACTTTTTAGTACAGCATTTTACGGGTCCATAAAAAGAATTCAGTAAAAAGTAAAAAGTACCTGCTACAAACTGGGAAACAGCAAAGATAACAAGAAATCAGATTTATTGCAATGAAGTAAAGTCAATATGAAACAGTCACATTAAAAGTGCTATTGTTAAATGAAGCACAAACTAGTGGGAGTCGGCAGTTTAAAAGTTCATAACAGTACAACAACAGAGCTGACCCAGGACTTTTCATCGTCTTTAGCCTTATTTTAGAGGGAGCAGAATGTAACATACTGTGTATTACTGGCATGCACTAATGTAGGCTACTTAAATGAGTTTATATTGTTACACCTGTTACAGTACTTAGTTGGGCACAGAATTACAATCTTGGACTTCAGAAAAACATTCAACTTGGTGTAAGCGCTCGTAAGTGTAAGTGCTGTCAAAGGTTAAAATCAACGTCTGAAACTACCCTCATTACAGAACAAAAGTCATCTTAGATTGACCACATTTTCTACAAAATGAATTGAATTCAGTTCAAATTACATTCCTTGGTTGATTTCAGACATTGACGTGACGGTCAGCATCTTCAAGTCCCCAGACAGGTAATCTAGTGAAGGCACTTTGTCTTAACACGTGATTACAAGGCAGGTGTAATTTTGTTTGGAAGTGGAAACGTCCCTGTGGGTTGATTTACGTAGCTCTATTCTAATCCTATGCTAGCCCCAAACGTTTTCACTGTATCTGCTAGCTTTGGGTGACACGGTGACGTTAGGCCACCTTGGTGAGCTGTAGATCTCCGAGGACCCGTAAGGCAGTGAGGGAGGCGAGTTTGGAGAGCCGATGGGTGAAGCCGCATAGAGGCTGTCCATCCACCAAAATACGAAACTGCTGGTGCTCACAAACGATCTCCATCTTAGAGCGAGAAGGAGGAGAGGGTGAGAGGAGACAAAGGGATGCTCTCAAATTAAACTTACGTGCAGTTCTTCACATTTTAAGACAATACCGGGGTTATGGATGATTCTTGCAGTATTTACATGTGAACTTCGACAGATGAACAAGTCAGAGAAATCTGGGACTTAAAGAGAAGGAACTGTCACTATGTAACAGTAACTTCCTCAGATACTCGTCAGCATGTAACAGAAGGCAGGAGAGCTGAAGCAAATAGGCTGGAATGGGACTGCAGAATAATCAATTATATGCCTATGTTATTTATTATTTTGTTTTTTAATCAAGTGCTTGATCATAATCCATCATCACAACAGCCCAATGTATGATATCACAAGTGGTACTTCCTATTCAATGTCCCAACAGGAAGTAACATGATTCTTCCATTCCACAGCATTCAGCAACTTTAAATAAATACAAGATTCGCATGAAGTGACTTTGCTTTTCACCCTTTGACCTGCATTCTCTTCTGCTTGCTTAACACCCAAACGTAAAATGTCAGGTGATGAACCCACCTTAAATGGTTCTCCTGCTGCAAAGGGAAAGAAGGAGAGTGTATTTTCAGACGGACCCCACTTTCCTGCCAGGCGGGCGTTGCGGTGGACAGCCTTTTCCCTGAAGCTGACCTTTAGCTGCAGACCCACATCTTCCTCGGTTTCCTCCTCCCGTGGCTTACTGGCCACTGTCACCTCAATACTGGACAAACACACAGAGATCAGAGGAGAAGCTTTATTTCTTTTTTTTCTTGAAAACAGCGCCACCTGTTGGTTTTATGGCAACTCAAAGTACTATAATTCCAATCGTATTGTTTCAATCAACTGACTATATAAAACATGAATTCTTCTTGTCAGTAATCCAATGCGATGTTATACCTTCGGCTCTATTTACATCATATTAATGTGCAACATCCCTCCACTTCAGTCATTATAAGGATTTAAGAGGAGGCTTTTCCAGTTAGGATATGACTCTGCACAATCACAATTCCAGCATTGCACTCTAAAAGCTTTGGATATTTGACCCAAATGCCCTCCGAGTACCAAAATGATGAATCATATTTGTTCTGGCAGCAAATATCTCTAAAGAGTAATAGCATATTTGGTGTCACAACCACCCAACATCACCACCATTAGACAAATTAACTCTTAAATTTAGGTTTTGTTATTACAGTTGGTTGCTGACATTCCACTGCCATAAAGAAGAACGACTTTAAATCATTGCAGTGCAATAAAGTGAAAAGTAAAGATGAAAGATTGTAAAATAAACACAGTCATGGTAGAGGAATTCTAGAAGGCTCCTTTGGGGGCTTTTTGTCCTTTAATCTCTCCTGGGCCTTCTTCTGCTATAAAATTAGGTTGACTGATATAAATAAAAAAAAGTTCTGCATCACATCTTCCCACAAATCTGACACATCTTCACTGTAAAAACATGTTTTTCGTCTAAATTATGAGCCTTTGATGGTTCTGTGGATGAATAAATTAATAAATAGCATTATGATCTTATCAAGCATAGGAATTCCAGAGTGATATATTGGACTTCATGGGATTTGAAGCTCTCCCACGCACATCCGCACGCTAACCTATAATTAAGAGACATTACAAAGATATTTTCCCAAAACTGGCTGCTCGGCATTCGCATTCAATCGTTTCAGTGCAATATCCTCCCTTGATCTTTATCACCACACAACTTTAACGGGCAGCCACGTCATCTAGCTGCGCAAATTGGGTAAATAAAATGTTTGGTCATGCATGTAAATGAAACCAGGTGTGCGCACTCACCTTTTGGGTTTTTTGTTAACGATTCCCATGACAACCAGTTTCATGGAAGGCCGCAGACCACCCTTTATCTCTCCGATATAGCCCTCCTGCCAAACAATAGAAACATACATCATGCACACATTGCACACAGGATGAGGCCTACCGTAAACCGACAAGTCTGCACACTTTAATCAGAAGAAAATCAGCCAGCGGTCTGCGGCATCTTTGCAAACTCTGGCACCGATGGGAACAATAGCTTTATTGATCCGGATCTACGCTATCAGTGACTCAGCTTTTGTTATTGCTGCACGTATAGCTGCATATTTAAAAAAAAAATCAAACCTAGCTGCGTTTATTTGTCTCATTGCAATGCACTACGTGTAGATCAAATAAAAACAAAGCTACATACATTTTCTTTCTTATCCGTTTCTTCCATTCCACTCAGGGCGTGAGACTGTGTGAAGGTTCAGAGCGATGATGCCAACTGTGAGGACTGATTCAGTCTGCCTCCAGCTGGCAAACCCCGCCTGCGTGTTGTCATAGAGACAGGCTCCCAAATTTGACTGATGGAGACAGACAGACACATACACACACGCCACACACACAGCGGGTGTTGTATGTGCACACGACAAATCGGCCCTATAAATTTGGATGAAGTAATTAAGCGAAAAATCGTCATATGTCAGTGTTTATGAGTAATTAAAGCCCCCCAAAGGTGCTTTTATGGCAACCATTATTGGCATGTCCGACCTTGTTGCATCACCCGCGACCCCGCCCTGGTCGATCCACCTTTGTGGTTCATGTATATCAATATTTTTTTAAACCACAGAAGTCATGAAACAATATTTATGGTTGGCTGTAAATCCTCGGTCTTTAATTGGCGAGCATAAACAATGAGTGGATGGCTAAACAATATGGGATACGCCTCCATAGATCAGCTGCTCTGAAACGCCCCCTTCCTAAGATTGCATTCAGGTACACGATTCTCTCCTTTAATTTGGTCAATGTTGCGCGTGCATTATGAAATCACAAAATACCGATAAAAAAAGTCCTCAATTTTCAGCAGTTGAATAATATGTAGAATTTTTTTTTTTATAAAAAACTGCTCACTAAAGGTAAAAAAATAGTTATCAAGCTTATTATTCCATTCTACGTGTAAAGCGAAGCAATGAGAATTTCCTACAGTTTTAAATGCGTCATCAGAGACCAATAGAGCGCCCTCTTCTCGCCAGTATTTGAACCAATGGGCGGCGCAGAATCATGTGCTTTTGTCACGTGACCCTTGATAAAAATGCACTCAGCAAACCACATAGCATAACATAGATATCAGACCGACAGCTGAAATATGAGTGCGAAAAAGACAAAATTAGGGGGCATCAACTTAAAGAAACGAGTAAGTAACTTTGGTGTGTTGTTTACTTGTGTTCAAACCGCCGTTAATTTATTGATAACAACAAGTCAGCAACATTCTAGCTAACTGGTGACAGCAGGCTAGCTGTCAAATCTGGATTGAAAGAAAAACAAAATGCTTTATTTGCTCTTGATCGTTGGTTGTCAAACACGTTTCTACTCTAGCATGGTTTGTTTGATCAGACAGAATGGCGTGTACTATAGAGATGAGATGTAAACAAAATGTACAATTTACATTACCGAAACGAAGATGTTAAAGTTTTGTGGTATAAGAGGATATGCATATGATGTCAACTTTAAGAGTATGACCTGCCCTATATGAAAAGTACCATGACATAACCTTTGTTGTGATTTGGCGCAATAAAAATGAAATGGAATTGAATTGAATTGAACTTGACTTCGAACAGGCCAGTCTTTCCGATGTAAGATTCAAATATGTTTTTGTTGAGTAAGTAGTGAAGACATGATTACTCCGATAATTAATGAGTCGTTAGACAGGAAGTGAATTTTCGTGTGTCTACTCTTTTATCCGGTTAAAAAAACGCTATGCATGGCCAACAATTTAGACTACCAAGTACTTGTTTCAGTCATTTACAATGTAAAAATGTGAAACATCTGCTGCTTACAACTTCTCAAATGTGAAGATTTGTGACCTATCTCTGTTTTACACATTTATGGATTAATTGTTAAATAGAATATGCTTTTGGAATGTAGCGGTGAACAATATGATGATGAAGTCACATTGGGCACTTGCATTGGTCTACCAATGTCAATAGATTGATTGACAATGAAAATAATCAACACCTGCAGTCAGGCCTTGGTGTATTACTCTGTTTTTATGTTCCAGGTGCAGAGAACCCAAGGGTGCCTCTACTGAAGGGGCTTCTTCTGTTAAGAAGAAGAAGAAGAAGAAGGATCACTGAGCAGTCAAAGCAGTCATGTTTCCATTTGGCTGTGAAGCTGAAACTTCTCTTCAGGAACTGTTTAGATACTTCAAGAGGTGCCTGCAGCATGGGGAGTGGGAGCTGGCGAGTGCCTGTGTGCCACAGCTTGTTAACTCAACAGGAGAACTTTCAGAAAACACACAGGACTTGATCAAAGCTATCGTCAGCCATCCTTACATTTTAAAGTGAGTCACACAGGAACAAGTACACAGCACACCTGGCTTTTCACTGACTATTAAACATTAGAACGCTGTGGCCATCAGTATACTTAATATCATCTGAAAAATTAATGACTAATAAACTGCATAATGCTTCATAATTAAATCTTCTGATTGTGTTTCAGATGTTTTTGGTCACAAGTTAAATAATTTGATCAATTTGTTTCTTGAATGTAATGATGGTGTCTGTGATTGATGGATTTATAGATGGCAGACTGTGGGCAGTCCACACAAACTGGCTTGGTTTTGGCTTCAGGTCTTGGAGAAGTGGACCAAAGAGCAGGTGATATTGTGAAAAGTCCATTATTTCTGCATGTGACTCTCCAACGTAAGAACAATATATTGGAGTACTGAGAAAGTCTTTGGTCAGATCTCACATCTCACAACCAGACAAATCCCCTCGTAAACATCACTGAAGCAAAATCTTTACTTTCCCTTGCAGGTTTCTGCTTCTGCCAGAACAGAGTTGGAGTTCCTGCTGTTCCTGGAGGAACTGGGAGTGGAGGGCATACCAGAGTCTCTCCTTAAGGTTAATTTTGTTATACTTTTGTTGTTGTAACCACCTAGTGGTAAAAAACTAAACTATGCAACAAGTCATGAATCAAATAAGAATTCAGATTGACCAACTATGATTGCATTGCTGTGATTTGTTGTGGTTTATTCTGTGCTGTAACTGTCTTATTTTCAGTTGAAGTATACAGCATACTGAAATTAATTTTCTTTGAGCAGGAGTTGCACGAGGCTTTTATTGACTCCAAATCTGAGCAGAAGGATTCTGCCGTTGAGTCCTGTCTCAAAACCTTATTGGAGAAAAAGAAGGCCAGACTGGCCCAGACTTTAGCACATTTCCTGCAGGTAGTGTCAAACACATCAGAATTTAATTTGCTGAATTTGTGTACAGAATGCTTACTTACTCGAGAACACAAACATACTCAATTTTCCATTTTTCTCCCAAATCTGCAGAGCCAGCCACACACAGGGACCTACTCGCTGCAACACACATTCATCCAACACCTGATGAGGAAACTGGGAAAGCCTGAGCACAACGTGGAGGAGTGGGCGGAGGAAATTTACGCTGTGTTGGCCATCATACCGTGGAGCTCAGAGAGAAGCGACGGGCAGCTGGAGGCCCTGTGCGAGGCTCTGTGGGCAGCCAGAGACGGTCCCCTGAAGGAGGCGAGAGTCCTCAGCTCGCTGCTGCGCCCTCAGTGTGACGCGCTGGTCTCTGTTTACTGCTCCACCGCTGTGAGGCTTCAAAGAGATCACGTGCTGAGGAGCGCCCCTGACACTAAAGGTAGATTCACCTTGTTCAGCTCTGCCGTGTCCAAATATGAGAATTCGAGTGAGAATGGCCTGTTGACGCTGATTTTAAAGTTGTTACTGCAACAACCAAAGTGCTCACTATTTGTACTAATTAGCTCAAAAGTACACCCTGGGCAGTTTGCCAGTCTATCACAGGACTGACATATACAGACTCAGTCACAGCCCCATTCACAGCTGTGTTCAATTTAGATATTCCAATTTACCTAAACAACTAATCTTTGGAAGTGAGAGGAAACTAGAGTGCCCGGAGGAAACCCACTCAGACACAGGAAGAACCATTCAGAAAGGATCATGGTCTGCCTGGGACACTAACACATGTCCTCCTGGCAGTGTGGCACCAGCGCTAACGACAAATGTCACAGTAATATCCTGGTCTAACTGGTTTCCTCCTGGTGATGTCAGATACAGTCACTGAAAGTCAAAGCTACATATGACACAAATACGACTAAATAAATCAAATTTCCCGATAGTAATATGAAGCAGCCTGTTATCTTATCTTAATCAACATAGCCACACTGCTTCTTTAACCACGTGGCCTTTCAAATGACATTGCTGAACAATACTGATTTGAGAGTACCTTTTTTGTGCACAGATGGCAGCACACCGACATCACAGGTTCCTGTTTTTCTAACACTTCTGCTTCTGAAGCCGTCTCGACACGAGCATGAAATTTACACGCGAAAGCTTTTTTCGTCCTTGTGACTTTGGGTGACCGTCGTTTGTTTCAGTTTCTGGTTAACATCTGTTGATGATATTGAATTATACAAATGGTTATGATTATTGGGTAGTGATGTTTGAGCATTTAGAGAAAATGTTATACTGCAAAAGAGTTAAACCTCCCATAATCCTTAAATATTGATAAGAATTTCTTTGTATTATCATGAAGTTGTATTTGAGGTCATTCACATTGCTTTTTTAATGCTTTCATTGTTTTTGTTTGGCTCTGCTTTCTCAATTTAGTATATGCATGTGCTTCAGATTGCTGCAATTGAAAGACAAACACATGATTTATGAGGAACTGCTAGAGCAATAAATGGCATCCCGAAACTCTGAACAATGATCCAAAAACAAAAGCATAAAAAAATGTCGCCATTGTCTTTTGGGGGCTTCTTATTTATATTTTATGTCCCTCTCATGTTTTCATCTCCTCTTAGTGGACCTACCTGAAGCAGAGAAGCTGGCCCTCAGTTTATGTTGCCATAGTGATCGCACATCCATTTGGAAGACCATCTATTTTGAGTGCCTTAGTAGTGGGAAACACTTTCTCGAGCAGGTTTTGGTAAGTAAAACCATAGGGATGGGATGGGGTGGGCGTGGTGATAATACCACAGATGTTTGATGGTAGTCTGAGTTTAGATCTATGACATCATCTCACAGCAGCTCCTTGATTGGGCATTTTATTATCAGTACTATAGTGGAACCTCACATTAAGGAGTCTAAGGTGATAAAAAGATTGTTTTCTTATTTTGTTTTTTTACGTAGGTAACTGCTCTTGACTTGATTCAACACGAGGAGTTTTCTCTGCTTAAAGACTTGCTGAAGTTGGAGTTTAAGCCGCTGTCTCGTCTGCTTTTGCTCCTGGGATGGACCCGGTGTCAGAGCCTGAGCTCGGCTCAAACTCTGCTCAGCATCCTTCACCACGAGCAGGTCTCCTCTCTTCTACTCTCTACTCCTCTCCTCCTTTGAAATCCCCTAATGAGATAATTTTATTGTCTTTCAGTATCCACTTTCATTTCCTCAATCTTGGCCTGACAGTTCAGCTTATTTGACTGTTCACATAACAAGAACGATAATAAAAATACCAGGCATTTTAAACATCACAAACTTGTTAGCGCAGTTAAAAGTGGCTGCATAGTCTCCTTCCCTGAATACGTGACTTAAATTTCTGTTAAAAGAGATCCTGTCCTCAGGCCCGTACAGCAGGAATAATGTACCTACAACAACTCTGGCTGATTAATATTTCAAACGGTGTTCTCTCTTTTTTAGGGAGCAGCCAATGACTCTGTTCTGCAGGAGTTTGCCAATCTTTTGTCCTCTCAGCTTAGAATACTTGAATGGTGTAAAAACAGCAATCCGTAAGCGTACATTTTTTTTCTTCCTTTTTGAAGTTTGATTGATACTTGCAGCCTGTCAGTGGTACTGTTAACTTGTCTTTGCAGAGGGATTTCCATGGATGCTTTGCTGTCCCAGCTTCACACTCTGGACAATCACTCAGCTCTGTATATTCTGCATTCCCTGACTCCCCTGCCTCAGTTTGAAGAGCACAGGGTGCTGGATCTGCTGCAACAACTGCCAAAATCACCGGGAACAGGTTAGCTTCTTTGTCGTCCATCTTTGTGCCATCTTTACCTCAGTTCCTGAATTTAACCCTGTTACATGGTATTTCATTTGCCTTTTTTAAAATATTAAGTCAATTAGATTGGGTCTAGTTGCCTGAACGCTGCCATATGTAGCTACACGTAAACAACATACACTTGCAATACAATGTTTGTGGTAAAAGTCTTTTTTCCCTTTTCAGGTGATACTGAGGCCATCACCACTCTCTGCCCAGTTGTGCGGAGGAACATAGTGTTGTTTCAGGGTTTTTGTGCCATGAAGTACGCTCTCTATGCTCTCTGTGTAAATGCACACAAATTATCAAACTGCACTGAGTGTGAAACCATGCAAAAGCAGCCCCCTGAGGCAGAAATGGACAAAAGTCAAACCACAACTCCCTCAGAAGGTATGCAGGTGGCTTTTATTTATTTGCAAAATGAGTTGCTCAAACGCTCACGTGGAAGAAAAATCACTGAAATGAAGATTGATTCAAGAAATGATGCAATCGTTACAGTTTTAAATTGTCTGTTCTGTCGATGTTCTCAGGTTGCCATTTGCAGTTCCAGCAGTACCTGTCTGAGTGTCAGCTCTACCTGGAAGCCGTACCTGCCCTATTTCGACTGGAACTCCTGGAAAACATCTTCTCCCTACTCTTTCTGTCACAGACTGATTTTTCACAGCAGACACAGAAAGAAACAAACTCTAATCTGAACACAGTGGCTAGTTCGTCAGAGAAAAGAAACTCAGCCACGTTGGATCGCTCAAGTTCACCAACAGCGGCCCACCACAGTTATCTGAACCTGGAACACTATATCCAGGGCTGCAAGGGGTTTCTGGTGGATGTTACAGCCATGGAGGGTTTTCTGAAGCTGCTCAAAGAGGGCTTGGAAGGGATGTGTGTGGTTGGCCAGCACGAGGGTCAGGAGGATGGGCGAGCTCTTCCTCAAGAGGCGGAGATGGCCGAGATCCTGGGATGCTCGGTAACTGCTGAGACATTTGGGACTCGTCTTCAAAGGTTGTCCAAACGTACTGCAGAGGCTCAGTGGAGGCTGCAGATCATCACCAGCAATCAGGGCAGTGCAAATGGTGAGATTGACAAGCCCATACACACATTAACCTATTTTAGAATTAATAGAATATTTCTAGATGTTGTGTCCTGTTCATCTATCATAATTTTTATGATACTATTTCCTTGAGATTTGTTGTTAACTTTCCCTGTCAGGTTCAGAAAATCATGTCCAGATGTCAGCAGCCAGTGCTCCTGTTAATCCTCTGGGACCAAGCAACAGCTCCAGTCTTAGGAGGAGGAAGAGACCAGGAAGACATGTTCTAGAAAAGCAAGCGAGCACATCAGGTAAATACCAATCTGTCCTTACTGTGTTATCACATACACACATACACTTTTTTATGGATGAATTAATGGTTTAATTTGTTCCATATCAGATGGTGGAGGAGGGGCACCAGCAGGCTGTGTGGAATTGGAGTTTTGTCCATGTGGAGGTCCGCACAGTTGGCTCATCCCTGCCATGTTGTCTCCTCCAGAGTCTCTACTCATGTCCTGCATCCGTCGAGGAAATTTCATGGAGGCACATCAGGTCTTTACTGTCCAAGAAAATTATTTTTCTATTGTTACCACTGATACTCCAACTAAAAAACTGGTAGTTGACCCGTGTATTCCGCCTCTACAGGTGTCCTTGGTGTTTGATCTGGAGTCGTCTGTGTGGTGTGGGGAGCTCGTGTTCATGGAGCGGTACAGGGATGTCTTGGTGGAGCTGGGGCAGGTGGAACAGAAAATAGAGACCCAGTCGATGTCTTCATCCTCCTCCTCTTCAGAGGGTTTGGGATCAACGTCTGGCTTGAGCACAGGGAGGAATCGGCTGGGGAGCAGCGGGCTGTCGACCCTGCAGGCCATCGGAAGTGCGGCTGCTGCTGGTACGACATCCTCTATATCCAATCACTCTTTGGCTTTTCTTATGATCTCAAGGCATGCATGTAATACTTCTTTACTTTATGCTTGCAAATTATATATTTGTCAGTTAGATATATTTAATTCAACAACATTTTTATCAAATGCATTCATATACATTAATATATATTTCTATTAATTTTGGGTGACTTTTATGTCTGTCTTCTTGTAGGTATGGCTTTCTACTCCATCTCAGACATAGCAGATCGGCTCCTCAGCACCCCTGCTTACCCGATGCCCTCATTGGAGGAAGGCTACTGGCTGAGCCGCTGCAATCCAGATCCCTCTAGCCTCCTTTACACACTGCTGGAGGAGCTCAGCCCTGCAGCCATGGCCGCCTTTGACCTGGCCTGCTGCCACTGTCAGCTCTGGAAGACATCTCGGCAGCTGCTGGATACGGCTGAACGCAGGCTCCACGGCAGCCTGGAGGCACGAGGTAGGTGGTATGAATTTCAGGGTCTTTTGTTTGAGATGAGACCTTGGGGTGCAGGTAACACCGTGCGAATATTTGGTCCTGCTCTTCAATTATGGCATGCATATATTCATCACTTTATTCATTTCATGGTCTGGATTGTGTTGCTGGCTGTTAAAATTGACAAAGCAGTGGAAGATATTGATGGAACATTTGTCTTGCTGTCTTGTGATCCCATGTCTGCCTCCTCAGGAATTAGAGTTGACCCTAAAGTTCCTCACTCAGATGGGATCTGTGGATTTCCCATGGTACTGCAGCAGATTAGCAAAATCCTGAATCACTCCGCCACTAATAAGGGCCTTGTCAAAACAGGTGAGTTTGCACACACAGACATATCTGTTTTGTTCAGCAAATACCATCTCTCATGAACTTGTGTGCTTCCTTTGTAACTGATTTACATCGATAGAAGCTGTTGGGGAAGACCAAGTGTTCGTCAGCCCGTTTGGTTGCTGTATTCACGAAGTCCTGCTTTGCTGCCAACCAACACTGAGCGAAGAGTCCATTGCTGCACGGCTCAGTCTTACTCAGCGCTTGGAGACCATCCTGCACGCTCTGAGCACTGCTACTACCAATGGCACAGGTTAGGATAGAATCAATTTTACCTTTCTTAAATTGGTCCAGTTAGTAATTCTGATATTGAGGTGTAAAGTCAGAGAAAAATCTTGTTGCAGGATAGTAAATGTTTTATGTTGTGACGGTAAAATCTCATATTGCTTGTGTGAATTTGCTACTTGTTTAACAGAAAGCTGTATGGGCAGCGCTCTTCTTGCCGCGTTGGTGGAACAGGCCTCTCTGAAGCAATCGGAGTTGGACGTTCATCCTGTGTGCTCCAGTATCAAGCAGCTGCTCTGCTCTCTGGACCAGCTATGCCCCTTTGAGCCAGATGGAGACCTTGCAAGACCAGACTACGTCCGCAGCTTCTTTGACTACATCAACAGGCTAGCATCTGTGCTAGTGCGCAGCCTTATCTCTGAGGGTACGGTAATTCATATTTGATTAGTGAGAAAAATGGGTGAATTTCTGTTTAGAACACAAATTTTACAGTGCTGTTTTCATAGAAGAAAAAAATGTCATTTATTGACCAAATGAAAAAATAAGTTTACCAATTAGGTTAAGTCATTTGTGTTATTTACCTTTGCAAATGCCAGAGGAATCCTTCAATGCAGATGTAAGATTGGTCATTTGGTAACAAGTCATCAATTATGCCTCTCAGTAATTCTTCCAAAATAGATGACTGTCCCAGGTGTCATTAAGGACTCTCTTATTGTGTATGGACCCTTTTTAAAAACATCCTCCTTCCTTTGCTTTCCTCTCAGACCAGAGCAGTGAAGTGAAGCTGGGGAATCCACTGCTTGTGTTGCTGCAAGCCCCAAATCAGCTGTTCTCCCACCTGCTGTTTGACCGACAGGTGTCTCCTGACAGGTAGGCACACTGGTTAAGCACCACTGAAATGGACAAAATATGTACAATTACAAAAACAAACAAATTCCATGTCTGTGTATTTCTCACCTCCTGATACTAAGTAGCCACATGTGTCAAATTTGTGCGTGATGTTAGCAGCTGTCTTCTCGTTCTATATAACTCTGTAAGGGTCATTTTGTGCCCCTGTTGATTTATATCTGCTGAAGTGTAAAGATAATGGTGGCCCAGATAATATCACATAATTTAAAGAACAAATGTGGAACGTCTTTTGTTTAGCTTGATTAATTTTTCTTAAATCCCATTATGTGCGGACACATTCAATGCTGTGTGTACTGCAGCTGCTATTGAGAGTTGCAATGCAATGTCAATAAAATTGATAATGCGTCAACTGGTTATATTTGATAAGTCATCTAATTGGTCAATAAAATGTCTCATCAAGAACAAAGTCATAGGGAGCAACGAATAACATTTAGTCACAGCATTTCACTTTTTACTAGTGATAAAATAGTTTTTGGAGTGGTAAGAGGCCATTTGGTTTGCCTAACTGTAAATCTGATTATTTTTCCAGGGTTCTGTCACTGCTAAAGCAAGAGGGTCTGCGACTGAGTGTGCAGCAGGTGACTATCCAGCGATGCTGTGAGACTCTGCCAGTATGGGTCACTTCTCCAGGTGTTGAAACGGAGAGCACGGAGGCCAAAAGAGAGAGTGGAGTGTTCGACGTTTCCAGTTTGTCTGTCCTTCTCGTACAGCATGCTAAGAAGCACATGCCAGGTTTGGGCGTCACAGAGCCTCAGTCTGATACCAGCTCTGACTCTGAGTCCTCAGTGGAGGACCCCTCTGTTACATCCTCCAGCCTGTCCACCTCTCCACCTTCTGTTTCCTCTTCCTCCTCCTCCTCCTCTTTTCTCCTCACCGCGTCTGCCTTGTCTTTTCTGAAGTCTCACTCCCGTTTACTGGCTGCACTCGCGTGCCTGACTGCCTGCAAAGGAGAAACTGCACGGACTCAGCCCTCCGGCTGGTCAGGCTATTTTCGCAGCGGGCGCAAAGAGGTTGTTCTAGACGGGGAGCAGATTGCTCGTGAAGCTGATGGTTTGCTGAAGGAGTTCCCAATACTCCGGGACTATCTTCACACCATGGCTGAACCGGTGCTTGGCACCATGTTGGGTGACGGTGAGGAGGGCACTGTTGGACTTGGATCAGCTATCTGTGGGAAACCCCTGGTCAGTCTCCTGCTTTCTGGACCTCAGGGACCAGTTCCCCAGGCTTTGGCCACTGATGCTTTCCAAGAGGCACTTTCCTCAAAGGACCTGAAGCGAGCCTTGAACCTGCTAGAGCTGTATGGGAAAGGCTGCAGCCAGGAGGGGGCCCTCAAAGACCGTCTGTTTGCCTGTGCTGCCTTGGAAGGTGAGAAATGGCAGAAGTTGCCTTTTGTGACCCGCATTTGGTAAACAGTCGTGTTTCATTCACAAGCAATAAACAGACAAGTTGAAAGTAGAAACATCCAACAAAACAGACAAATTTAACAGAATTCCACAATCGTTGAAAAAGAACGCCTATTTGTTTATTGAGAATGCGACCAAAATGTTTCTTTTTATCTGGTGTTCTGACTTCAGATGGTGATGAAGGTATCCATCAGCTGTTCTGCGTACAGGATGCTAACATGCGGGCCCGGGTTGCCATCCAGGCTCTGGATTGTTGGCCTTTGTCAGCCTGTCTGGAGCTGCTTGAGTTCTGCCTTAATGATCAGAGCACAGAGCTGTCACTTAGGACGGACTTGGAGCTGAAGAAAAAAGAGCTGAACATCTATCGCTTGGTACATTTTGGAGTTTTATCTATTTTGTTGTGATGGCATTGTTTCACGATTGAACCTAGAGAGAGCAGCAATTGGTATTGAAAATTGATAAATGTTTATCTGTATTATTGATATCAGTCAGCTTATGTAACTTGCAGTATAATTTGACTTTGTGACTCATGTGTTTGATCTGTCTTTCTCACAGATGTTGAATTTACAGCCTCCTTTGCCTTGGGTTGCATGGCAAGAACTCAGGACTGAATCGCACACAAACTCTGAGTCAGTGTTCTCTATGATGTTGGAGGCAAAGGTAAATATTTCAGACGTAATCAAGCATGACCTGACACAAAATAATTCTTATTTGAACATTATAATCCATTACACCCAGGACTGAACCGTCTTCTCGGCATATCATAAATTCATGACAATTGAATGTAATGTGACATTTAGAGTTGTTCTTGCAGGAGTTCGACCTTTGTGCACAGTGGCTGGAGTTGCATCCTGTGTCTGACCAACTGAGACTGCAGCTACAGACAGATCATTTACTTTACCTACTGGAGGAAGGGCAAACAGACGAGGCTTTCCAGGTCTGGACTCTAAAATATGTTGTAATACCCTTTATGTCTTCAAAGGGCCTTTTAAAGGACACATCTACCATATTTGACTGTACTTTGCACAACTACAGCATCACTTTGAAAGTTAACTTATAATAATTGAACTTGACTTTTCTCTAATTTTTCTGTCCCTTTTATTTGGTTCTTTAGTTACTCGAGGGTCTCTCAGATTTTACGGTTGGCCTGGAAATCTGTGAGTGTGCTCTGGACTGCCGACCTGGATTGGCTGCCTGTCATTTCCTTGCTGACTACCTCACTGTGCATTTCCAGAGACAAGTGTCACCAGCACGAAGGCGGCACATCCACGCACTTCACCTGGGCTCCAAGGTTAGAGAACAAAATGCACAGAAACGTATAAAATCAATCAGAAATGCAGCAAACACACTGCTGTTTACTCGCCATGACAAAATCTTTTCCATTTAAATTAAGTATTATTATTATTATTATCATTATTATTATTATTACTATTATTATGAAGTATTTAACTCCTGGTTATGTTTTCTAACTAACCATATACACAACAGTTCACACAAAGGGCAGGAAACTTTGCTCTGTCGTAACTTTTCATCTTCCACTGACTGTAACATCTCAGTAGTTGTGATGTAATTTCCACTGAAAGCTTTTGGCTGTAGCTCTGATGAATCGTTGACTTTTACAGATGACTCACTCATTCCTTCTTATTTTGTTTTAATATCAATCATCATGTTACCTTTCCCAGCTGTTGCTGACTCTTCCTCCGGCAGCCAGGCAGGATTATTTCCCTCTGCTCTCAGAGCCTCTACTGATGCTGGAGCAGCTTCTAATGAACCTGAAGGTTGACTGGGCAGATGTGGCAGTACGAACCCTGCAGAGTCTCCTGGTTGGACAGGAAGCTGGCTTTGGTGCTGAAGACATTGATAAGCTTTTGTTAGATTATGCTTGCAAAGCTCTGGACTTCCCATACGCCCCGAGAGAGAGGGCTCGATCTGGTCAGTGATGAACACACACTGTGGAAAACATGACACACACTAACACACGCAGATTCACACACGTACACACTGGCATACTTTGAAACACGTTTACTCAAACCTGGAAGTTTTTGTGTTTCTGGAACTTTCATTTTATAATCTGTTCTTGACCTAAAAACAAAAATCAACACAATCAGGTCCAAAAAAAACTTCCCAGCCTTGATTTGTTGTCTACATTATGTCCCTCTAATTTCAGACTCTGTAATCAGCCTCCAGGATGCGCTGATGCAGTGTCCTGCTCAAGACAGCCACACACTGCCGTCCACTCGAATTGAGACTCCAGCAGCTTCTGCAGGTGAGACATTTCCAAAGTTCTCTGTTGACCTTTTCATCCTTGTAAGTGAGGTCGTCTTTTGAGGACAGCTACACAAGTGAACATTTTCAGTAATCTTGCCCAACAACATTTCAGAAATATCAAGATCATTTTGCAAGAATTTCTGCCTTTGATGCTTCCTCACCTGTGTTAACCCATAGGTAGCACGCCTACACACACACCGTCCTCGAGCATCTCAGAGAAGGATCGAAGTTCGGTGGGAAAGCAGGGTCGTTCACAGGGCAAGTTTCAGCCTCCAGAGAACCCTCCCGCCCGCAAGGACTGGGTGCCTGACACCCAGCAGCATGTGTGCATGGTCTGCCAGCGCGAGAGATTTACCATGGTGAGTGAACATAAACAGTCAGACTGATTTTGCTGAATAATTAAATAACAATAACAGTTTTTGCTGCTAAAATTTGCCACTTTAGCACGAAGGGTACAACAGTGTCCATAAAATGAATCAAATCTACTTTGTCTGCTTTATTCCTTGTTTGTTTTTCTTCTCTTTTAGTTCAACAGACGGCATCATTGCCGGAGATGTGGCCGCCTGGTTTGTCACGCGTGCTCTGAGAGGAAGATGCCTATGGAGGGATGCCAGGGGGAAGAAGTCAGAGTCTGTGACCAGTGTTTCGCCTATTTTTACCCAGAGTAAGACGAAATAAAGTCATGATCACTTCTAGACCACTTTTAACACATAGATTTCCCATAAAATAGTTTACAGAGACAGATAATTGTTGTATGTCTGAGCATCAAATCCATTCGCGCAGGCATCGTCCATGAGGCACCAGACATATCGAATGTAGTCATTTTAGGTGTTTGTTTTTTTTTAATTATAACACTAAATACATTTGTGTTGACCTTTTGCCACATTCCAATAATTTGAGTTCTTCATTTATATTTTTTTTTTGTTTTAAATTGCAGTTCCGATGATGAGATGGAACCAATTGATGGTAACGAAACATCGGTCATTTAATCATCAAATATGCAAAAGTGGAACCATTAGCAATGTAAAGAAAAGCTGTAATGTTTTGACCTTTTGGACCTTTTTGTAGTGACTGGTGGCCTCATGGGGACCGAGGAATCAGTGGATGGCATACTGCTTCTCCCTGAAGTGGCTCAGCGACTAATAAAACTCAGCACAAACCCAACAGAGAACCAGCTGCTGCGGACCGAATTCTACTATGAACAGGTCTGAATTTAAACATGACAATACTCAAAACAGGGAAACTCTCCTGTACTCTGTTCTTGAGTGTGCATAAAAGGAACCTGTTAGTTTGTGCTTGACCAAAAGTAAGGATTTGTAAATGGACTGCTTCTTTTATCCTCAGGCTCCCAGTGCCCACCTCTGCGTGGCCATTTTGTCTCTGCACAGTGACCAAACAGCGTGTGGCCATCAGCTCATCAGCCACTGCCGCTCCCTGTCTCGTAATCTGACCAACCCAGAGGTGGATGCCTGCCTCCTCACGGACGTCATGCGGCAGCTGCTGTTCAGTGCCAAGCTGATGTTCGTTAAGGTTGGCCGCAGCCAGGATCTTGCCCTCTGTGATAGGTGAGCAGCAAAATATTTAACAGCGACCCTGGACAAGTATTTAAGAGTAGAAAAAAGACAGATCAAAGACCGCACACTGCAGATATACAGTATGAAATGACATAGGTTTTACTATTTTAGTGCTGATTTTATGGCCATGATCTCAGTGACTCTCTTACTCTCTATCAAACAATCTCTCTCTCACATACAAAGTATTTACTGCAATTGCTCTCTATTTTGATTCGGTCCTATTTATTTCCTGTATCCACAGCTACATCAGCAAAGTAGATGTCCTGAAGATTCTGGTTATGGCCAATTACAAATACATCCCCTCCCTGGATGAAATCCTGGAGACCACAGCTGTCACACGACTCCGTAACCAGCTGTTGGAAGCGGAATACTACCAGCTGGCTGTGGAGGTGAAGTCTAAGTTTGAATTCTCTAGCCACTTCATTCATCACATTTCTGAGATGAACATGGATTGCTGACATATCACGTCCCCCGGACCTGTTCAAGGAGGATCATATGGTGCCGTCGTATACATTTTGGAGTTTGAACTGAAATCAGAAAACAGTTTACTTTTTATTTCTACATTCTCAAAACCTGAGCTTTCGTGTGGGTAATAAAATTGTTCTGCAGGTCAGCGTACATATTTTCAGTAATTGTTTATCTGCCACCTCCAGGTGTCTACAAAAAGCGGCCTCGATCCCAGTGGTGTGTGGAGTGCATGGGGCATGGCCACACTCAAGGCGGGTAACCTATCAGGGGCACGGGAGAAGTTCACTCGCTGTCTCAGGGCCCCAGTGGATCGCAACCAGCTCAACCTCAGTCCCCCTCTGTTGAAGGAGATTGTTCAGCACCTTGAGACCTCCGTTCGACCCTCACCGGCCACAGTAAGAGCAAAGTCATGGTCACAGCCAGTGGCCATGGACGCCATCATGATCCGTACATTATCAGCTGTGTGCCAGTGTTCATGTATGGGTGCTCCTTATTTGTAATTCATAATGCGCAGTGTACATAAGGTGTTTATTCCTCATTTTGTAGCAGTTCTGCATACACTGCACATAAAGTAATCATAAGGTAATAGTGGAGCTATGCAGACCTGAAATGTGACCCCTGAGGAATCTGTCGTATTGCTTATTGCGTCAGGGTCTCATATCATGGCTTCTTCACATTTAGAAGAAGCCAGGCATTACTGACATGACATAGCTTTTGTGCCATGGGTATTAGTCTGTGGCACAAAGTCCAGACTATGTTTTGCTGAGCTTGTGTAGTAAACTGTAAACTGTAGACCTGCAGATAAGTTCTAGTCTTATTGCACTGGAATTTACTGGTTCAGAGCTGTCTGAGCCCCACAGAGCAACAAGAAAAACTACTAAATGCTCTATTGTTTGTTTTCCTCTGTGTGTGTGTGTGTGCGTGTGTGTGTGTGTTTGTTCTGTGTGTAGTCCTTTGGTGAGGACATCTTGGCATCACTGCGGGAACTGGAGGAGACGCTGCGTGAGACCAGTCCTGTGGAGAGAGCGGAGGGACAAACCCAGAATCACACCCTCCATCAGGAGTGTCTCTACTACCTGAACACATATGGCACCCACCTGGCCCTGGTCAGCTTCCACATGCGCCATGATTGCATGATGGAGGCCCTGACATACCTGCTCAACAAGGTGGAGCAGAGTTCCTATGTAGAGGATTTAGGTCTGTGTTTATTTCCCAGCGCTAACAAGTTGTTTTTCCTCCTTCGTCACGTCTCAGGACTGCCCAGAGGAGGTGTTTCTAGAGGGTGTGTTACAGCCCAGTCTGGAGCATGGTCGCCTTGGCATGCTGCAAGGAATACTACAAACGCTGGATCCCAGCCTGGAAATATGCAGCCGTCACCTTATGGCCTCCTGCCAACTGCTGCAGCGTCGGGGATACTACCACACGCTCTACCAGCTCCAGCAGTTCATGATGGTGACAGTGACTTTTTGAAAGATTTCTTTACAGGATTTTACAGTTTAATTAAGAAAACCACACCTCTAAAAGAAGTTGTACAGATAATATAACACGGTAGCCTACATATTTTTGGTTGTGTGCCCAAAAAGTGAGAGCATCTCTTTTTCCTTAATAGGATCATGTGCGAGCAGCCATGACATGTATCCGATTCTTCACACACGGAGCCAGTTCGTACCTGCAGCTTGGAGAGACAACGGTATGTGATCAGACTTCATTTGTTTGAAAAACGCAGTAAGAATTTTTTTTGGTAACTGCTGAGATATGTAATCTTTTATTAAAACGTGTTAAAAGACTTTATCCACAACTGGTTGAAACTTAATCCTGGTTCTTGTTCACCTTGATCTCGCACAGCGCTGGCTGGCTCGAGCCAAAGAGCACCTGAGGACCTATCTGCAGGAACAACAAGGTCGAGGTGCAGGGAGGAGGAAGTCTCAGGTCAACACATTCAGGAAGACCATGTCATCCAGTGATGTGTCCAGGTAAGTGGATCACAATTAATGAGAGATGGGCCACTTCACCATTTACATATTTACAGTGGAATCTTTGCTTGTAAATTAGTCACGTGGCTACTCCTGTGTTTTTTTTAATCAGGCACATAAACACAATTGAGCTCCAGCTGGAGGTGACGCGGTTCCTCCACCGCTGTGAGACGTCAGCCCCCTCCAAGACGGC
Source organism: Brotula barbata (assembly GCA_900303265.1). Taxonomy (NCBI): domain Eukaryota; kingdom Metazoa; phylum Chordata; class Actinopteri; order Ophidiiformes; family Ophidiidae; genus Brotula; species Brotula barbata. The sequence goes on along the minus strand of OMNV01001374.1, from coordinate 54,481 downwards.
ACAGACGATTGTGTCTGCTTCAAAATCTTCTGGTTTAAGCTCCCTGCCCACACTGTTTGGAGGAAGCCCCATGAAAGTGGAGGTTGCCTGCAAGGTGAGACATTAGATGTGATTATAAAAGTCCCTTTTACGCACAAAATTACCAAACACACCATTTTTTGTTTAGAATTTTATTAAATGTATTGGTTTGTAATGTATTGTACTTTATGGATCATGCAAGGCACATCTATGGAAAATCAATAAAGAATCTTTGCTATCATATTATTCCAGGTGATGCTTGGAGGAAAAAACATTGAAGAAGGTTTTGGAATTGCATACAGAGTCATACAGGTACGTTGATGAATCGAACATCTTTATCTTCTGTTGTATGTCGGTGTTCGGTATCCCTTCTTATTTTTAGCTAGATCATTATTTTTTTGTTCACAAAGACAAAAAGTTGCAAGTATTTAAAACATGAAAATCTTTGACATTCCACCCTCTCTGCCTCAGGACTTCCAGCTTGAGGCCCAGGCCGTCTATGTGCGTGCAGGCCACAGGCTTATCCGACAGAGGCAGTATGGGGCCGTGCGGCAGTTGCTTAAGTGTGTTGGTGAATCGGGATCTGCTACCAAAAATGACTGTGACACCCTCATCCTCAGCTGTGTCACGATTGCAGATAAAAGTCCAGCTGATGTGAGAGACAGAATATTGTTGAACTCAGAAACATGACAATAAGTCATGTGGACAGTTACGTGTGTGGAGTTTTATCATATTGTTACTGTGCTCCACAATGTCTGCTTTTGATTATTGTCATAAAGCCTTTCCTCTTACTTTATCTTGGTGTAGGCCAAGGACTTGGAAAGTCTCATCTTGGAAATCAAGAGCACAGAAAGCAAGGTAATGTCAAACCATCGTATCTCATCCAACTCTTTTTTTCGTGCTTGCAAGGCTGTTTTTTTATAATTAAAGGTTGGGAGTTCTAAAAAAGTATTCACGTGCGGTATGCGGGAACTAGAATGACCCATCTAAAGAGGTCAAATCAAACCAAAAATCACTACCTTCTGAAATGTGTATTTAAATGAATGATATGAAAGCAACATTGACTGGATGATTGCTGTCCTGTTGTGCAGATTAAGGCGTATCTGCTCTGCGGTAAACTGCGGCCGGCATATCTGCATGCGGTGAAGCTGGAGCCGAGCAGGGCGGGCCCATTGGTACAGGATGTCCTTCAGGCTGCTGAGGCAGCAAAGGACTCAGTGATGCAGAATATCTGCCAGCAGTGGCTGTCAGAGCACCACAAGACGTCCCAGCAGCGTCAGGGCAGAGCCAATGTCAGGTAAAGGCACAGTAGGCCTAACAAGGAAAGACGTGAAAGGAATCGCAAAACGTATGACAATCCAGGAATTCATGCTGTTCACGGATTTATGACTGTATGGCTGTGATGTTTCAGCTGCAAAGTGAAGTGGCCTTCAATTAGCAAACGACACTCTTACATGAGCCAAAATGTTAAGCCTTGTAGACCAATTAAGGAATACACTATTTTTTCAGGAGAGCACCCTATTGGTCCAAATAATCGACAGGATCTGGGTCTAACTGCTGCATATTCATCATAGTGTCCAGCATTATTCAAAGGCAGACATGTGAGGGTCCTCAAATTTGCAAATCACTTTATTTTTACCGATGTAGCCTCGTCAGAATCTATGCATTTGTCTGTTGCACAATTGCTTTTTAAAATGTCTTCAATGTCCCGTTGTCGACTGCCATCAAATTTATTATAGTTTTTCCTAATCTCATAGAGTAAAGTTTGAGGTAATGGTATTTACCAACTATCAGTCTGCAGTGTTGGACCCAAAATGACACAATGGATTAAAAAAAAATCTGAATGACTCAAATGTGAAAAATTTTCATCAAAGGCTCAATCTTAGAAAACGTGTGTATTTCTCTAACATCCAGGAAGATTTAATGATGAAAGTAAGAATATCCAGCAACCCTGATGATCATTTCCTGTTTTGTATGCTTTGTTCATGCTGGTCTTTATTTAGCCAACAAATCACTGCTGATTTTTAATTCTATTTTGGGAATATTTGACCTTAATCTCCTCGGTTTTGCCCGAGAGGGAACAGTGTTACTGCATCAGAAAGATGACAGCAAGTCAGTAAGTCAGTATTTGTTTCAGATTGATCTCCTACCTCAGCCAAAAGGGACGACATCCTTAACTGACAGGAAAACCTCTAAGACACATGTTGCTTCTATCTTTCTGTGTGAAGACTTTATTCAGACAAGATGTGTGATTAGCTGTGAAATCATAAAGGTGACACCAGTGTGGCTTTGTCTCTTAGGCTACATCTTACACAGTGGCAAGACAAAAATAGGTGCATATTCTATGTTTAAGTCTGAAAATGCAAAATCTTACATTTGTGGATTGTTGGCCATATTTTCCTATCTTTACTAATTAGTTGGGAGTCATTGATTAAAAATCTTCTTTTTTGTTATTGTTCTTATGCGAGATATGGGTCATATCTCTTAACTTCACTAAATCATTGATTGACTTTCATTTATAATTAATCAAACAATGCCTCAAGAAGGGACTTGACTTTTGCTATATTGTCGTCTACAGTGAGTTTATGTTTTTGTCTTTATCTATCACACATCTACTACCTGGCTACAAAAAGCCATTAGCACGTACTTAGTATTCATTTACATAACTATCACCATTGTTACTGTCTTTCCAAGACACCAGGATGTGTATTTCAGAGCTCACTTGGATCACATGGTACTCTGAGCCTCTGTGATACATCAGCTCTAAGTTAGACATCATGCTCATTTCAAAACTATCACATGGGTCCGTCACTCCCCTCCCCTCGTGTGCACCTCTCAGAAGAATTACATCACAGGTCTTCCTGTAATGGTGACTGTTAGTAATGACAGATGAAAATAAGCCAGTTAATATTCCACAGAAGCACCCATGACTTACTGCACTCTGATCCTTTGCTGCACTCGGATCCTCCTGAACTTTGACTGTTGATTTCATCACTGCCGCACTTTATACTTAGTGTAAATAAATCTTCGGAGAAACTAAAATATCTAATGTAACTGCTTTAATGATGCAGGGACTAATGCTTTCAGTTGTGATTGTCCATCCCTTGTGAAATAAAATGAAATAAAAACAAATTGTATGGAATAGTAAGCGTTATTGACAACACTAAGGACCCCAACCAGAACACACAACATTCATTAAAAAGCAATCTATGTCCAAATAAGGCAAATGCAGTCTGTACCAATGGGACATTTTTCTGAGATAAAATCCATCATTTCCAAGTATGATGTCAAAGAATTATTACAAGCCACGTTATAGCAATATTTCCATTTATTTACTTCAAATGTAAACATTCAACTCCTGACATGAACAGTGTAGTAAAAGGCATGTGTAACTTGTATAAAACACAGAATGTAAAGTCTTGGCAACCTCGGTTGTGAATGCTGAGAAGGAAACAGAAGTCGACAAAATCTTAGAAATGTAAAATGTAATATTTTTTTCCTGCGTATATTGCAAAAACCATGATTCTTACTGTCTAAAATGGAAAAGTCTTTATATATATCTTAAGAACTATATGGACTACGATTTTCACAAAATGCATGTATGAAATCTAAGTGGTAGACAAATTGTGGCTCAGACCGATGGCGATATTTAGTGTTTTCCATTAACCTGAAAATATTGTAAGAACCCCTGCAATTTTTCAGAAAAGCTGGCACAGAAGTCAAGCACTTAAGCTGCAAAATCTGAAGTAACTATGGTTATAGAAATTGAAAAACACAATATGTCGTAACAATACTGGTCATTTACCCTGGCTTGACCCCTCACAGTATCCTACAGCAGTACGTCACATCCAGTTGCTTTTTTGCCTATACTGTATTCACATTGTGTCACAAAAATAGAGAATCAAAAATATACATAATAAAACCGTAGAGATGATTTGGTTTGAAAGTAAAACCAAAACACTCAAGGAATTATTATGTAATTACTGCATTTTTTTTTCGCACAAAAAGAGTAACTTCACATTATAGTGTTTCTTACAATTTTACCTGACTGCTGGAATATTCAAAGTACAGCAAAGTCAACATGAAATGAAAAGATCACAGAAAGGAGGCCCTTCCTTTCGAGAGCTGAATTAGATGGAGGTTCAATGTTGAATCAGTCCCACTCAATGCCCAGAAGCTCACAGCTGGTGTCCCACAGTCTCCTTGCCGTTTCCTCACTCCTCCCCTGTGGGGCTACAAAGGCAGGAGTGCAGTCGCTGAAAGAAACCAGGACAGGGACTTTAAAATGAAGGATAACAGCAGACAGATTGCAGTGATCATCTGTGTCCAATATCCCTTAAATCTAACATCATCCAATCATCCAAATCCAATTTTCAATCTTCCCAAATCACTTTTGGAGGACAGCTTCGCAGAGGTGGCCTACCTGAAGTGTTTCCCAGAGATAGACTGCAGCTCCTCCGCCACGGCACAGTAGAGGCTCGTCTGCGCTCCTTCCCGAGGAGTTTTCAGGAACGTGGAGAAGACGGTGAAAAATATGGTCATGAGGGTCGAGTGTCGAGTCAGGTCAGAATTCACTGTCCCTGGATGGACCGAGTTCACCGTCACATTTGAACCTGAATAAGATCGAGATCACCATCGAGATATCAATAGTTAGATATTATGTAAGACCTGTTTAAAAATAAGATAAGGCTGTAGTGACGCAATGACGAAAGCTCCTGTTTTTTCGCACAATTACGTAATGCAATTACACGTATATTATGACAAAATATCTGTGGAGCAAGGTGCTGCTTCCTTTATGGTTTCTTAGACATTGTGTCATAATAATGAGTGTCAGACATCCATATAAGGCATTTTCGAGTGAAACACTGTATTTACACACCAATTCTATATTTTTTTTATTATTTTCTATTTGCTTGAACGCTCCAAAATGACTGCTGGGACCATTTGTGTTTACTCTGCAGGTGTTGTTTCCCTCATTACACTGTTTGCCAGAGTAGTACGCTTATCTATGTTTTTTGTGTGTGTATTTGTGTACCTTTGAGTCGACGGGCCAACTCCCTGGCAAAGAGAACATTTGCCAGCTTGCTTTGGCAGTATGCTAACCCGCTGTTGTAGCTTCCCTGGCTGTGCAGGTCATGGAAACGGATCCAACCGAAGTTGTGCGCCAGAGAGGAGACCACCACGATCCGGGCCGGGGCGCTACGCTTCATCATGCCAATAAGGAGGTACGTCAACAGGAAGTGCCCTGTTGCAAATATGATGGACACACACACACACACAGTGTTTGTGACTTCACAAGATATATTGGAAATTGTATTTAAATGGATCTAAATTAGTGTTTCTCCAATTAGTGACCTAACATTTTCACTTAATTTGGTTGAAGTATGGATGAAGGAGAGGAGGGAAGAGGAAGAAGAAGATGAAAGGATGGAGAGAGAAAGAGGGAAGTAGACAAATTAAAAAGAAATGAAGAGGAATAGTGTATCCAAGTTGATTCCAGTGAGGTCTTACCCAAGTGATTGACTCCAATATGCATCTCAAAGCCATCGATGGTTTTTGTGTATGGGCACATCATCACCCCAGCATTGTTGATCAGAATGTGAAGATGATTGAATTCTAAAGAGAAAAAAGAAACACTGAGGCCACTGAGACTTGTTAGAAACAATAATAAATTACAGATCTTTGATGTGTGACGCGGACGCCTCACACGTACTGTACCTCTGAGGAATTTTTGTGCGAAAGCCCGTATAGAGTAGGTGTCCGCCAAATCCAGCTCTCGAACCTCCACTTGTGCTTTGGGGTACGCAGCACGGATACTGGCTGCGGCTTCCTCACCCTTCTCCACATTTCGACATGCCATGATCACCTGGGCCCCTGTCAGATGTGATGTGTGTGTTTTTTTTAAACAGTTTATTCAGCGTAGACCATATGTTCTTTTTGCAGGAACACCCTGCTCCACATGCACGCAGTCACATCATTCACACCGGCAATCTCTCCATAACAGCCTCAGGCTTATCTGCTGCTGGCTGCGCACTTGAGAGTTACGACTGAAATTGGAAATAAAAGGTCACCTCTCATTGCCAGATCCAAGGCCGTCTCCTTCCCAATCCCTGTATTGGCTCCAGTGATGAGGACTGTCTTCCCATCCAGACGAGTAGTAGATTTACACACTCCACCAGCTGCGTATTTTCTGTTAGGAGTAGAGATCGCTGCTTCATTCTGGAATGCTGTGTACCTGCTACTACTAAAACTACTGCTTTACTCTTCTTTTGCCTCACAGATGTGCAGTTGCAAAAAACAGGGCAGGTACTGCAGCAAATGAAGTTCACATGACAGATACTCAATAAATAAATCTAACAGTAGTAGGAAAAAGAGTGAGCAGCGAGATGAGTAGACTGTTCAAAAGTTTAGGATTGGTGCTAGGTGAGCTTTTGTGTATGTGTGTGTGCGCGCCTGTGTGTGTCATAAATGTATTTTGTATTGTATTGATTTAATGATATGTAATGATTTCTTTGGCATTTCTGCTTTATTATGATAAGTACAGTGCAGCGATAGACACAAAGGAAATGGCAGAGAGGAGGAATGATATGAAGCTAAGGGCACAAGTCAGAATCAAAACTGCACCGCCGAGTTCCTGAACTTCTTTGACACAGAGCCAAGGTCATTTAAAGAATGTTGGAGAAATCTGGGACTTTTTGCATCAGTAACCCATTAATAATTGATTATATCACGTAGAAAATGCATTAACAATTCATATTTTTAGAGAAGTTGTGATTTTAAAATCCATGACAGAAAAGCAGAAAGTTTTCTAAATTATGGCATTTTTAATTTCCCTTAAATTTATGTATATAAATGTATATATGTATATATTTATGTATGTATATTATATTTATGTGTATAATGTATGTGGATGTGTTGCTTATAATTTGGTTTCCCCAGAATGCATGCTGTTAAAAAATAAGATTTATGAAGATGGATCGTTATTGGTTACTCGGAGTTTGAGGTTATTAAGTAGCGTTATTAAATAAAATTCACGTTCTCGTTCGTACATTATTAAGGTTAATATTCAGAGAAAGTTAGATAATCGTCGTACGACCACTTAACAGCCACACCTCATAGCCAATCACCGCTCACCATTAATGCATACAAATGTGAACCCTGCCCACATTCTGTCTTCTGATTGGCCCGATTCTTCAACTCGTTTCCATTTTGTTTCATTGATTTTGGTACTGAGAAAACCTGCCATTGTAATATTAAATAATTGGTATTTAAAAACACATTACATCACTAGTATTTGGAAATTATGTTTTATACGGCAAGTTGATGTCATTACAATAATAATAACATCAATAACAACATCATCATTGCTTGATCATCATAGCCTGTTATCCTTATCGGCAATGCAATCGATCCACATATGAATGGAGTGTATTGATAAGAATGCCGCTGCTTACCTTATGTGTGATGCAAATAAAATTACCAATAACGTGACAATTCCAAACCCTGCGATAATTAATAAAAGCACCATCGTGACGCTGTTCTGCGATTTTCTGCTTCTTGCAGCTGGATGCCACAATTCTGTAGGCTGAACAGCTGATGTCAAGGCACACGGGTGGAATCATGGGAGTTGTTGTTTTTGTCAAAATCCAAGTCAGCGAAGCAGAGTTGAATATACAGAGGTATGTCATCCATATTAATTTATAAAAAATATGATTGTGTTTATCTAATACTCGTGTTTTATGCCGAGAGGTTTGAGGTCTTAAACACGAGCACTAACATGTTTTGAGAAACGAAGAACATTTAACCTATTCCGTTTTTTCCCAGAAGGCGCCATTGAAAGCTGACTTTGTAGTGCCTGTATACAACTTTCACTGCGTATGTCTTCAAAACTAATTTTAAATTTTTTTTAGGAGGTGCTGACTAGTCAATTTTAAATATTAATATAAGCGCGTCACGTTCATTTAAAAAAAATCGTAAATTTTGCGAAATGCAGGTATAGCTTTTTTCGGGCTCGCTCCTTAACACTAGGAACATTATGCGGAAGTCTCGAGGTTCCGGTTATCAACAAAGCAAAACTACAGAATTGACTTACATCACTGGCTGTAATTACTTTTGGGTTTAACTTCATGAAAACAGAGTTAAAACAAAATGTCTTCAGAAGAATTTGAGAAGTTGCATGAAATCTACCAATCACTGTATGCCGAGTTGAGGCTAATACCAGAGCATGCAGCGAAATGCAACGGAGGTAAACAATTTGTGTTTTGGCTAACAGACCTAATAACAGCAAACAACGAACAAAACTTCAACAACTAAAATTGTTCTCTGAATCCCACAGAGGAGAGGAAGAGGCTAGTGAGAACATTCGACGAGAGGCACGGGGAGGCTGAGGAAGCGGTAATGTACTTTTCTGGTTGTCCTTTCGGGTCTGTACAGCGGCATATATCAAGGTATAAGAAAGATCCGAGCAGTAATGGGAAGGCGATGAACCCCTTTAACGTTGCTGAATTAATTTGTAAATCAGCACTCATTAAGCTAAACAGTTCATGATCGTTTAAAGGATATTGGATCAATTGAATGGTCGTTTTCACATTGATAACCCATGAATAGGGTATACCACGTAGAAAACGCAAAATTTCACAATTGCTGCAATTTAGTCATTAATTTTACTCTAGTAATAATATATAATAAAATAAATCCTAACCCCCCCTCATATTAACCTTTACTTTTAAAGCTATTAAAGTAAGGGTGTTTTAATTGTGTTGGTCATCATTCTACATACAGATATTTGGTATGGAAACTGCATTTCATTAGAATTTAATGCATAACTCCAGTGTTTACAAAGATAGGCCTATTGTTGTTTACCTCAGACTTAAACAGATTAATTGACAGCACTAGAACAATGAGTGGAACAGAGTCATGCAGGATGACTGTTGCAGTAAGAGGTGGAAATTGAATTAACTGCCACCAGCTCGAAAACCATATATGTCTGTCAGCAAGGACACCTGAATACAATAACTTGAACAATACCAATACTTATCTGTGACACATAAACCTGCAAGAATTTGATTCAGCTCCAGGGTTCATTCTCAAACTCAACAACTCAAACAGTGTTTTCTTATTTTTTTTAAATGAAATTTTAATTTAACTCTGACACTTCTTCACCTTGCATGCATCTTTAAACTCTGTTTTGACATGTATTTGAACTTGTATGTGCAAATGCCAATACACTCTTGACACAATTCAACATCTGTGTCATCTGTCTGTTTAATTTTTTTAAATTGAATGAATACTCTCACATGCAGAGAAACATTTGTGTTGGTGTAACAGATGTATGTGGTTGTGGGTTTTAACAGTTCTTATTGGTGATATTGCAGACGTCAGGAGGTGTTCTGGATAACATACATGCATGGAATAGTAATGGCAATGCCTCTATTAATGTGCTTACAGGCAGTTTTGATAGGTTCTTTCTCTGTAATACCTTACCTGTATCTCTGGAAAGCCCTCTAAGATGTTGTATAAACGTTATTGAAATTGCATGGCCTTGCTATGCATGTCTTGTTGTCTGTGTCCAGTTACAAGAAATGGAACAAGAATTGCGTGCTGCACCTTCCTCCTTTCGAAATACTATGAGTACAAAGCTACGATTCTATCGTCGTGACCTAGGCAAGCTGCAGAGGGACATGAGGAACACTGAACCAGGCTTTGGTTCCCCTTCACTGTCAGTGGAAGGAAGTCGTCATGGCATCTACTCGTCCCAAAATCAACAGAGCGTGAGTCTGATGAACATAAGATGAATGATTGTGTGTGTGTGTGTGTGTGTGTGTGTGTGTGTCTGAACATGTGCGTGCGCGTGTGGTTGCTGTCTACTGCTCCTCCTAGTGAAGATGGGTGCAATGCAGTGCAATTAATTTCCCTATGGGGATCAATGAAGTACTTCTTTCTTAATTTTCAAAATGGAATGAGTTTGGCTATTTACTGGAATTGTCATTTTTCCTCACCTGTGCAGACACACTTACAGTCCCAGCGAGCTTTGCTGCTCCAAGGCACAGAGTCTCTTAACAACGCCAGCCAAAGCATTGAACGAAGCCATCGCATCGCTGTCGAATCGGAGCAGATCGGCACTGATGTCATTGAAGAGCTCGGGGGGCAGAGGGAACAGCTGAACCGAGCCAGAGACAGAGTGAGCTGTGAATGATTAATGGGGATGAAATCAGCATACAGGCCTCAGATTTATTGATTACTCTTTGACTTCAGGTTTATGTGAATATGGATTAGCTCAGAGTTCATAATGTAAGAACAGGATTAAAATTAAAATGCATTTTGTTGCTGGCAAAGGTTTTGGTCAAATCTATCTTTTAAAAATATTTTTCAGTTGGAGAATACGGGAGAAAACCTGAGTCGAAGTAGAAAAATCCTACGTAGTATGTCACGCCGGTAAGTGCAACCTGTACTGTACATGAAGTCTGATCTAATTTACTGATTCAAACCAGTATGACATTTTTATGTATACACTTATTGCAAAAGCATGTCAGGTATTTTAGCTGGTAGTCAAATAAAATGCCACCTACCGTTCCTATATTTGGTGATGGTTGTAGGAAGTGGGCGAGTAACTAAACAGAGTCTGCGTGTGAGCCTCTGCTTAGCATCAACTCTGTGTTTTTTTTCCTGTCTTGTAGGCTAATGACAAACAAGTTGCTGTTAGCGGTCATCATTTTAATGGAATTGGCCATCCTGGGAGCTGTGATCTACCTGAAATTCTTCCGATGAAAAATCTCTTCCCAAACAAACGCGAGCCTCTAATCCAGCCAAAGCTCCACGTTCTACATCTTTCTTCAAAGACTGGTGTTGCAGTAGCAATAATGCGGTTCTGCTGAATTCAATCAACTGTTTCTGTGAGTTCAAATAAGACTGTTGGGCTATGGACATGGGCTAAGAGGGGAATCTGCGTCGCAGGCACAAGATGATCCTTCACTTTACATGAACAGGAAATTTGTGAACCTCTAAATGGACAATGGCAGAGATGCCATGAAAAATTTAAGTGAAGTTACACACAAGTTACAACAGTTTGATCCAACTGTTATCTCCTCCCCCCTACTAAAATTTTGCTCTGTGGGATGATGGACATTTCTGGACTGATATACTGGCTGCTACAGACTCTAGAACAGATTGTCTTAATCCAGATAAATGTATATTTTAATGTGCTGCTCTGGGGGTAGTAGTTGAAAAAGGTTGTATATAGTTAACTGTGATATCTGTCATCTTTCTTACAGTATACTCTGATGAAGTTACACAATACATGAACTGTATCTATTTTAGCGTCTTCAGTTTGAATTGAACTTGCTAAGACCACTCTGACGAATGAGCTCTGAGTTTGGCATGGCGAGTCAGTCATTGCAATATCCTTGAATTAACAATATTGTCGGTTCACTGTCTAATACAAATTTGCATTTACAAAAAAGCATTGGTTTGCCTGATCTGACATTCTGCTTATGATTAAAGCCGATACTCCAAAATCCGATAATCTCAGTTTTCATTGTATCCGATATTTGTACATCTACTGTGGAGCCAATGTTAGCATAGTTTTATAGAGCCTGTAGCCCAGACCTGGCCAGGTTTGTGTTGGGTCAACATAAACATCTGTTAACAGAATTATTTGTCTAGTAATGGGTGATAAGGATATGTTTGCTGCAGTGTTAATGGTCTGGTTCTCATGTGCCTCTCAGCGTTGTTTTTTTCTGCGTGGAAGTCACGCCTTCATATCGTGCTGGTTTGGTCAACTGCTGGTGTGCTGCTCATCAAATGAGAGTGGGGGTCGAATAGAAAGGTAGAAATTTATTTTTGATTTATTTAAGTTTAAACCCACATCAGTGAAATTGTCATTACCTTAAAACAACTGTACATTTTACCTGACAGTTGTTAGATGTTTCCATCCACCATCATCCACCAACCATTTAGAATGGTTATATGGAATTGAAATTCATTTTCCCCGGATTGTTTTAGTCTATTCACGTCCATCCAAATAGATTTTCTAATATTTTCTTCAGTCTACTAAAATTTTGCATTAATGGTCACAAATTTTTACACGTCGAATGTCTAGACAAAGTGGACGACGTGTGTATGCTTTTTTTCGATGGTTCTCCCTGTTTTGCTGCGGAGGATGAACCATCAGTTGACCTTGAATTGAGCTGGAATTAGAGTGTGTTTGTTTGTCAGTGGGGGCAGAGAGTGATCATGGTCAAGATGATGACCTGTTCAATCTCTTAGTGCCTTGTGGGTCATAAATGCTTTTTAATGAGTAAAATTAGTCACTAGAAATGGTTCTAGCTGGCGAGGAAACAAACAAACACAATAATTTATGGAAGAACAAAATATAAACTCTTTATTTTAGTGGTCTCATCAAGTCAGACTTTGAAGCATAAATAGCCAAGTTGTTTTTTGTCTTTTTTGCCAACACAAATCCAATAGGACAAACTATTGAAATGATCTGATCACAGTTCATGAGCCAACTAATACTAATTTATTTAGTGAATAAACCTACACACACTTCTTATTTAGAGGTTCATTGTGAAAATACAATAGTAAACTCCAAAGAAAATACAGTAACTACAGCTGGTCCAAAAGTGCAAACACATAATTGCTATGTTAACTGGCACTGCCACAATGAAATTCTGAGGGACTTATTGTATATCCATGCAAGACTGGATGCGTCCTACTGGCTTTATCGTGCCTCAGAAGCAGTGACACTCTCATGATAAATACATAAGTTAGTTCTAACACTTCACCCATTCAATAACAAAGTAACACAAGTTGGTATTGCTTAATGAATAGGATATCCTGAACTAAGTTTTGTCTCAGCTTTATTATTAACATTACCGTTTACATATCTGTAGCGCCCCTTCGCAGGTTTAGTGAATCTGCATATAACTTAGTTCTTTACAAGCAAAGAGGGGAAAACATGAACATAATCCCAGGTACTTTCAGATTAAGTCTTTGCAGTCTTTCTGGAATGCTCAAGGATGTTGTGTATATAGTTCATACACCGCTGCTTTTAGAGGCAGAGCTGCTCTGTGTCCTCCTTCGCAGAGGGATTCTCATGGATGGATACATGTGCTCCTTCTCTCGTTTGTCCCAGAGATGAAGCAATGACATCCACTGCTAGAGAGGCAGTGACCTCCACAGCTTCACGGTTGGCCCCCAGGACTGGGTTTACCTCCACCATGTCCATCACTGACAGCAGACCTGTATGTTAACACATTTTACTGTTAGGGTCAGTACAAGAAAATGTGGCACAGATCACGCTACAAATTAAGAGGATGTCATTTCTAAAAGTTTCGACTGCCAAAAGGAAAGAAATGAGTTGCTGTACCTGTATTATGGATTTCTTCTGTGATGTAGATTCCCTCTCTGTAGGTCAAACCTCCGTTTACTGGAGTTCCTGTGGCAGGAGCCAGGGAGGGGTCGAAGGCATCGATGTCGAAGCTCAAGTGGATTGGTCGCTGTTTTCTGTGAGAATTTGAATGAACGTGTCATTTGAAGGGTCAGTGGCTTTCATTGAAAAATGTAGTATTGCAAACGTCATGCTGAAGCAGAACATTAAAATGTAAAAAAGGACATGGCTACACTTAAACGTACCTCGCCAGAAGATGATCCAGTGTAACTTCCATCACGCGTTGGATGCCTACTCTGTCGATATCCCTCATGCTGAAGTACTGGATACCCAGACTCTTCAGAATAACACTGCAAGTAATGTAATGAAATGTACAACTTTAAGATAACTCAGATCAACCACGTATGGTAAATGGTAAATGTTGCAAAATGATTTGTGTTTGAGTGACTTACTGCTCGCCAGGGTCCACATCACGGAGTCCAATGTAGACCAGGTCCCTGGAGGAGAGGAATGGCTTCATCCAGGAGAATCCTGGGATATTGGGCATCTGTGGTGGACAGTTTTAAAGAAAAGAACAAGGTATGTAAAAGAAAATGCTAAGTATCCTTCCTGCAGCCCGTCAGTTCCACGTGCAAACAAACTGCTCACTTTTCAAAGTGTATCAAAGAGTGCAGGTGGATCTGAGTTGAGTTGTTTTTTATGCTGTCATGTGCTTTGTGTCGATATCTGCACCCACATTTGTTTTAAATTTGGTTTGTTTTGCAAACGACTACTAGGAAATATCGGTGTGTGAAATTGTGCTACCTGTCACAAAATTGTTATAAGGTTATTCCAATGATCTTAAGGTCTTTTAAGTTGATGAATTATGCAGGTTGTTTGCAGAAATGAGTTAAGATTCCTGAATTGCTTACAGCGTTCTGCAATTACCAAAGCATTACACATTACAAAGCACAATGTGTCCTCATTCAATCAATGAGATCATCAAAGTTAAATTAGACTGAACACTTTTTTCATAGCAACGTTTGCATCCAACAAAGGATCACAGTTCGCACCGTACTCTACGACCCTTTTAACTTTGTCTCTGACCTTGTCTTGCAGCTCCTTGAGCATGAATGCCACAGGCTGGCCATGGAGGTTTCCTGATGGTGAAGTTGTGGGCGTATTCACATCTGCATGAGCATCAACCCAGATAAGACACAGGTCAGGACACTGCTGGGCATGGCCTCCAACTGAGCCGATAGCCAGGCTGTGAACAGAGTAGAACAGTTTGATAATGTCTGGTGTTTACACAAGGTCTGCACATCTTTTATATTAAATATATTGTGAGTATTCTGAAGAATTGTGTCTTTGCTTACTTATGATTGTGTAGCTGAAGATGCATGAAATCAACAAATACAAAATGATGACATTCAAAATCCGTCTTTCATTTTGGTAATGAACAATGTTTGCAGGTGTGGTTTCAAACATTGTTCATTTCAACCACACCTAACTGCAGTTACACCTAACTGCAGTTAGGTGTGGTTTCAAACATTGTTCATTTCAACCACACCTAACTGCAGTTAGGTGTGGTTTCAAACATTGGATTGAAATTGTGAGTCATATATCATTGTGAGACATACAGTAGATGATATAACAACTTCCTCATTCATCAGATTTATACCTGCAGGACATGTTGTCTACAAAAGTGAGATCTAAAAATATACTGGAACTGCACGATCAAAAAGATTGATAGAAAGACATACTTCAGTAAGTGCTAAAATAACGACTACCTCTCCATTCCAAGCTTCATTGCGTGCATTCTACCTGTGATCACCTCCCAGCATGACGAGGGTGTGTCCAGCACCGACTGCTCGGCTTACAGCGCCCGACAGCTGCTTATTCGCTGTGCCAACTGTACGGGGAGACTTCACATGCATAAAGGGCTCGTCCATCTCAATGTGGCGGAAGTTGAGATCCCCAAAATCGTGGACAGAGTAGTCTGTGAAACACAACAGCAGCCTCGGATGAGTTCAGGCACTCTCTAACTATCATGTTTTTTCGGGCACTTTGCTGGGAAAGCGGCCTTGTGTTATGACTGCACAGGATAAGGATGAGATGTGTTTTGCATGAGCACACTCTGACATGACACACACACAGAGAGGTTACAGTAAATTTCCATCTAATCTTTTGGATACTGCCCTGTGTTCCGCTCAGTATGTGAAACATTACTAGTGCCAGTTTAACTTTAGCACCTTCCATCTCGTTTCTACAGCCTCATCTAATGTCTGTACCTTGCTGACTGGTGAGGCTGAGTCAATTAACGCCAGTGGAATATGGGTGACGGTGCACTTTCCGTTTGTCCCATTTCAGCTCAGGTTTCACTCGGTGCAGATAGCCCTAGTCTAAGCGGCTGGAGGAGCAAAGACCGAGAAATTTCCACTTAGGTTAGAACATGCACTTTGAAGTAAACAAGTGATGTGATCCCCGTATTGGGGGGCTCGTATGGCAATGTGAGCCTTGACGGTGGTATAGTGTTACTGTGCTGAGCTAAATGGAACCAATGTGGTACCTCATTACCTTCTGTAGACAGGACAGGAATAGCCCTTGTCTTGATGCAATCATGATTATCTAATGATCCATGGTTACAGTAACCTGGACTTTATGTTGTTATTACAAGGTAAATTGAGTGTTTTTGATAGAGCCAAGCTATTTGCAAGTCTTATATGTTATTCTAATGATAAATGATTTTACAAAATTAAAAACAATCCACAGAAAAAACCTGATGTCCAGCTTGTTGACCGGGCATGGCGGTTCACTTACGGATGGGTTCAGGTGCTGACTAAACTATCTGTTACACCAGCCACTGACACCAGCCATCCAGCCAGCAAGGTGGCCCAAAGCCAACTCTCTGCGCAGCGGCAATGAGTTAAACAGACGATGGACATTTTGAACATTCATTTTAATCGAGCAAAGACTTCAGATATATCTCAGAGTGGATTTCCAGAATTCAAAATATCAGTATATTTTTGTCACCATGACATTGATTCAGGGCAGACTTTCATCCAGGAAATCCATTTTCTCTGTGTGCTGTTGAACTAAGGTAGATCACCTATGCTGTATTTACAGAAGACAAATTATAGCTATACTGTAAAATGTATATGGTGCAGAAAAAAAAACGTGAGCTGTTGCACGATGGTGATACTTTTCATAGTGGACTCATCCTGTCAGGTCTATCTCATGGGCTACACCACATTTAAGAAGACAAACTTCATTTCCTGCCTCAGGCTTCCTGGTTATCACAGCGAAAAGTGTACAGTCAGGCACAGCCTTGGGTAACAGTAATGTAAATCTTCTATCACATTCCTGTCCATGATCATGACCTTGTTGGCCTATCAGGCATTTTATCACCTGATAGTGGATTTAGACTGCATCCTAATCTCTACAGTGCCCGTTAGTCTGTCTGTCTGTCTGTCTGTCTATCTATCTATCTATCTATCTATCTATATATCTATCTACTGAAGACAATAATGTCTCTTAAAGACAACGCCAACACCTCAGAGTGCTACTTAATATTTTATAGTCTATTTCAGTCCCTATGTCACTTCAACAGAGAACCGGTTTTCTTGTCTCTCAAAGCTGAATTAATTAGGTAAATTAAGTACTTTGAGTCAACAATCATTTACAAAGTAAACATTTCTAGTTTTGTCTAATCAGACTCTTTATTTATTTATGAAGTAGGAATATCTAACATTTGTTGGCCCCGGTAACTGTAACTAAATATGCCCCAGTCATCATCAGTGTGAACTCTGGAAGTGTGATGCTGCATTTATCCTGGCCATGTGGGGGGCGTTCATACTTTAAAATCTTCAGCTACAGTCCTGCTGCGTTATTACATGTAATAACACCGTGGTTCTACCTTACACTTCTGCACTCATACACACTGCAGTTTACAGACAGTTTTTCTGCTGGGTAGCCTGTAGAAGTCCACCTATTGTCCGATAGCTACGTTTAATTCCATTGAAATGAGTCGGTCCGCGCTGCCTGCTGCGTCACCTTTCAGACTGTAATGAGTCCGGCATTGTTCTCTGGGCCTTCCTATTCGCTGTCTATGGCAGACACAAACGGTGCAGTGACGACATGGTGGAAACTAGTCAGACATCCCCTTCCTGTGCCCTCACAAGCATGCGCTGGAGACAATCACGCGTGTGTGTGAATGTGTGAGTGTCTCTCTCTCTCTCTCTCTCTCTCTCTTCCTCTGTCTTCAAATGGAAATAATGGCTGCTACTAAACGCGCAGTATCCGAGGATGTCTGAGTGTGTTTATTTAGAATCCCTCTGGTACTTTGTGGTATTCGCGCCCTTCACTCCGACAAGGACTGTGTGCGTATGTGTGTGTATGTGACTGTATATATCGCTGAATATGGCCTAGCGCCAAATAGGGAGTTTCAGTCTCCTTGGTATAACGGTAATATTCAACCAGGTGATATGATTCATCACATTAATCTACTACAACCTTGGATTAGGATTAAATGGACTGAATTTCTACAGGATTATGGAGTTAAAGATTTTAGAACATCATGACAACCCTAAATGTGTGTGTGTGTGTGTGTTTATGTTCCCCCCCGTTGACGTAACTTGTTTGCTGTTATGGTGTATGTTTAACCCATAAATCCAAACGGACGTTGCATAATCGTGTGACCATCATATGTCCGGTGTCACGTCTCTCACCTACCTAAACCGGAGAGCCGCTCGATGAGCCCGGCATCCCTGATCACTTTGGGGCCGTGCTCCACGCCTCTCCGTTTCTGTCACAAACACACGACCCATCATTGACCTCACACGGTTACCATGTCCGACAGGCAAAAAGTAGAGAATATGGAGGTTTTTCTTACCTGTCCTCGGGAAAACGGGGCGCCCAGCACCGCCACGGACTGAGCTCGGCTCTGCTGGCAGGTGTGGCGGAGTTGAGATAATAAAAGACGAACTGAGTTTCCTCTCAAAGCCATTTTGTCCTTTTTAATAAATCGGTATCTCAGCGGAGTCCCTGTCAAGCGGCTCCGGTGGCAGAGGCGGTGGTCTGATGTAATCTGCGTGAGGTGTTGGTCAGATTGATGCTGTCTGCAGTCGTGCAGGAGCCAGGCACCGGTTTTATGAGTCCCCGCACTAATTAATATTCATAAGGTGCCGGAGAGGTCGGTGATGGTGGAGCGGTGCAGAGTTCACCACAACAAAATCAATGTATGAAGATAGTTAAAGTGTCCTCCGGCAGCCAGGGACGAACGATGTTGTCCTTACCAAACGTCTAAAATGTGTAATAACGCATTAGTACAGGCTGTACATCCTGTGCCACATATAGCGTCTTGCGTCAGCTTGTGTGACACACCTCCGCTTTGCCCAATGGACGATGGGGAAACACGTGGGTTCGTCCGGTGGGCGGGGCCTGTCTAATGACGCAGGCCAAGGGCTTCACAGAAATGTTTGTTAAAAAGCTTTATTCCACAATCTAGGCTGGGTGGAAATTTCCACAGGCGCAATAGAGCGGCATTAACGAGATTGTTTACATTGAAATCTCGGTTTTCTGCGCACATGTGGCCCACGGGGTTTTGCGGAACTGATCAGATTTCCTGGCAAGCGTTGAAGTCGAAGTGGTTCAGCCGACCATGGTGATGGACCGGGCGTCGCTGGTGTTTGATCCAGTTGAAAAAAAAAAAAAAAGAAAAGAAAATGGAGTGTAGTTACCGTTATGTAGTCCAGTAAGAACCATACTGAACTATATTTATTATAAATACAATGACAGAGGCTGAAACATGGTCAGAGATAACACAACATAAACACACAACAACATAGCGACAAGTGGGAGCTATAATTTTCGACTCAAGGGCTTATCCCGTTATTTCTGTGTCGTCTTGACCCTGTCAGTAGTTATGTCAGTTCACAAGTACACTCTGTTGACTCAAGGAAGACGACTTCAAAGGCGCTCGGTGATGGCACTTTGCGTAATAAAGCCTGAAGTCTTTTCACGGGGATTACAACCCATGCACAGATTTCCTATATTCTGTTTATCGGCATTTCTTTTTTAATGAGCAAGAAATAAAGTATTCCCTTTAATTACTCACAGACATTCACTAAGCTAAGTTACTGCATTTCCTTATTTGAGTTTAAGCACAGACGTCAACTTTTCCGACAGTCTAAAACTAATATTTGAATAACTTGACCAAATAACGTGTTCATACACATTAAATACACAATCACAGTCTCTCACATTATAAAGATATATTTGTGTTTATTTGCAGCACGCCAGTCTGGTGTAGTTATTGTTATTATTCTGTTAAGTTACTTTTTAAGATGTTATGTGATTCAAAAGAGAGGAGAATCTGTCAGTGCACGAGAATAAAAATTGCCTGAAAGTCCACGCTGAGGGCAAAGCTTGATTAAGCCTGATAGGCTACAATTTCGGATATAAAAAACCCCTGTAGGAAGCAAATATCCCATGATGCATTTCGAAAAGAATAGATCCCAGTTGTCCACAGTAGAGCTTCAGCTCGACCACCGGCGTTACGAATAACGCTAAAACCGGGCGTTTTTCAGTTTATTGAGATTAATGGACGCGTATTTGTAGAGCACGCAATAGTAATCACCGCTGGTTTTACTGTACATTTGACTACAGGTGAGTAAATATTTGGCCAAGGGCTGTAGCTACAGTACGCTAAAAAGGCCAAATAATATGCGGCAGTAAGCTAGCTCGAGCTAATTCGGCTAATTTAAACATTAATAGCGTACAACTGGACGGGCGTGGGGTTGATTTAGCAAGGAGCTGTGCTGTTTGTGGTTAACTAGCAAAGCCAAAAGTGTGCTAATTGTGACATTACTGATCACAGCCCATACTTAAAATCGTCATCATCTGACTTCTGCAGGTTACTGTGTTCTTCAGGATGTCATACCCCCCTCCTCTCAACCGCCAGCAGATCGGCATTCCACAGTTACCTCCAAGGATTCCACCTCCCCAGTATGCAGGGTTTCCCCCGACGGTACCTCCAGGTATACAATCCAGCATGTCAGATTTATGTGTCTGTAAACTACCTCAGGGTACTTGATTTGACTACTGAGGTAAACATACAAGAAGTCAAGTCACCCTTTCAATCACCAAATTCCACAGTATGACAACAGCTCAGGTCACAAAGGTGGTGGTAAAGGTTGTTGTACCACGAAAATACAAATTTTTCTGCGACAAAGCTTGAAGAAGCAGACTTAAATTAAGAATTGAACTGTGACAAACACTAGATCAAAAATAGACAAATAGTAAAATCTAATATTGTCTGATTGGGTTTATCTTATTTTCAAGCGTTAAATCCTCATTATTGCTTGGGTCCATAAGATATGTGTGTGTGTTATGTGCATATCTGAGAATGGGAAACTGCCATCTGTCTGTAGCAGTGTACAGTTGATTGCCACAGTGAGGTTTTGATCAACACATTCTGTTTCTGCTTTCAGGTACCCCCATGATTCCGGTTCACATGGGTGTAGTGGCCCCTGCACCCACAGTGAGTTAGAAACAGGAGTCCCAATTGCATGCTGAGTGAAACATCAGATCCTCTCTGTCATCTCAGATTTACTCCATTTAACTCTTAAAATAACAACAACAATATGCAGCATATTGTTGATCCATAAAATTGACCTGGAATCGTAATAGGAACTTTTAGGGCTTAACAGATAACTGGAGCAAAATCACTTCTCTGTAAGCTTTGTCTTGTAATTACTGTGATATGAACATAAGTAAGGTTAAAGTTGAATGTAGCAACAGCTGGTAAACCTTTCTTATTATATTTAATTTTGAATGTTAACATGGAGAGAATTTTGAAAATACTGTAATGGTCTGTTAAATTTTGAAATGTAGTTTTTAGAAACAACAGTGTGATACCACAGTGGTTTAATGTGTTCTCAGCTGTCAACAAAGTGGCCAAATGATTTGTTTTGCATATTGATCTGAGAACTAAATATTTCCTGTCTTGTTTTTATCATAGCCATGTATTTCACTGTTGCAGGTCCTACTACCGACCACAGTCTCTGTAGCACAGAAGCCGATGACTTTGAAGAAGGAGTCTGGCAGTATCAGAGCCAAAGAAGCAGATGAGAGCAATGGTCCTACCACTACAGTATTTGTAGGCAACATTTCAGAAAAAGCATCTGACATGTTGATCAGGCAACTTCTAGCAGTAAGTTAACCCTATGTAAAATTAACAGTTGAACTTCTGATTGATTTATTCAGGATGAACATGTCATTTGTGTTATGATGCAGTTTCAGCCACCAAGTGCTGTTGTAATTACCTCACCTGGCTTTGTGGTACTCTTGTAATTAGTCTAATGAGTTAACCTCCTTTACCCATTATAGAAATGTGGTATTGTTTTAAGCTGGAAGAGGGTCCAAGGTGCTTCTGGGAAGCTACAAGGTAAAAACAAAAAGGATGCAACACATACCATTATATTATTCACCATGTTTCTGATGTTGAAAAGTTACACCTTTCTTTTCACATTCTATAACGTGGATGCATTTTAAGTTATACAATGTTATGTTGTGTTCTAACACGTGTGGTTCATTTTTTTCCCCTTAACTCCTGGAAGCTTTTGGTTTCTGTGAGTATAAGGAGCCCGAATCCACATTACGAGCCCTCAGGCTTCTGCATGAGTTACTATTGGGTGACAAGAAGCTGTTAGTCAAGGTAGATGCCAAGACCAAGGCGCAGCTAGATGAGTGGAAGGCCAAGAAGAAGAGTGCAAATGGGGTATGTAATCCTGTTCACTAGTTGCAAGGCTGGGTGGACACTGTAAAAGCACAGTAATGGTGTACATTTTTGTTAACACATGCTACAAGTTGAAATTTCACGGGCAAAGATCGTAGGTCTATGAGCAGACTGCACGCACAGGGTTTCTAGGACTACACCTTTGATTACACTTGTCTTTGTCAGTCAGGTATCTCTCTCTCTTCCTCTCTCATTCAGTCTGTCAGATCCTCTCCATCGTTAAAATCAGCTGCACGTGACCATATTGTGTTAAGGTTAAACTTGTACAGTGTTTGTCCAGCTAAAAAGATAAGACGACCACAACCATGCTAACTATCTGTATGTCTTGTTACTGTCTTGTTTTTTGATGTAACCTTAAAGGGCACCAGTGCGTCAAAGAATGGAGAGGATGATGATGATGAGGAGGAGGTCCTTGACGAAGAAACCCAGCGCCGTGACCATGTTGTAAAGGGGGCATTGGAAGTCCTCATCAGAGAGTATGCAAGTGAGCTCAATGCTCCTTCACAGGACCCCGACGGTCAACCCCGCAACAAGAAGCGGAAAGAGAAGAAAGAGGAGGTAATTCCACCATAACTGTGTGTGAAATGCTGGAAATCTTTTCCTTTTTGCACAATGTTCATCACAGTTTAAGTAGTGGAAATATTCCTTTGGTTAGGCCCATACAGCTCTGCAGTCATCAAGAAGATGAATCAGAGCAGTTTGCTTTCTTCTGTTATTCACTCTCATCATCTCGTGTTAATTAGTCAGTGATCCTTCACAAAGTGAGTTCTTAGTCCAGTGATGAAGATAGGGGCATTTCATTTATGAAGATTGAACAAAGAAGGCTTAAAGTGTTCATCTGTGTGTATTAGAGGCGTACTATCAGAAATCCAATGAGAGAATGTCTTTGTGTCTTCTGAATTGCCTCTGCTATGTAGCATGGCACAATTGCAGTTTTAAGTTTCTGGGCAATGAACATTGGACATTTTTAGTTACATGTTTTGCATTTACTGCGCAACAACTAATACAAAAGGATTACATAATATTACTGCAGGAAAGTTTGAAGTTGTCAATTTAGTATCTGTTGTGTTAATCGAAGGATGGTGTAGGAAATAAAAATGGCAGACTAAGCATATTGAATTTCACACAATGTCCTATTACTTACTTTTTTTTGTACAATAAATCCCCCTTCAGGGTAACTGAACGAGGTTTGTTACAGACCCAGATTTAAAATCGGGTTTGTTGTACTATAGTTGTGCTTGCTGTGTACTTAATTTTATTTTTGTTGTCTTTCTGTCTTTTTGTGAGAAGGATATCAATGCCATGGAGATGGAGGATGACAAGAGAGATTTGATTTCCAGAGAGATCAGTAAATTTCGGGACACACACAAGGTAATATTTTTAACTGTTATTATCACTGTGTTTTAGATTTTCGGAGAGGAAACTACATTATGTAACTTGAAAATCTTTGACAGCAAATGGAACTGCAGTTTTGTTAATTTATGGAGGTAGCTCCTCCGTAGGATTGTTCTCAGTTACTGTACTACATAGTGTGCATTATTATTCAGAATTGGTGAAATTCAAAGGAAGCAGTCAGTATTGATAGAAAGAGTATGGAATAACCTCATCAGCCATTCATAGATGGCTGAATGTTATCTGTAACTCTCCTAAAATTGAGCTTTTACTGTTAATACTACTGATTAGAGACTAAAAGTATGAAAACTGCACAAGCTAAATTCATCACACAGAGTGCATGGACGTAATGTTAAACACTATCTAAAGCTAATCTATTGATTAAACCCCACCAATATGGTAGAGTTCATTTGGTGACTAGAGCAAGATGAATCTCAGAATCTCAGCTTTGGAAAAAGTTGCAAGGATAGGATGTAAGTATGAGCTTTCTTTTCTTCTCTACACATTTTGGGCGCTCCCTTCTGGAGGGTTTGCAAAGGGGCAACTGGCTCTCAGTTCACTTCCACCACAAGGACTGCATATCGCAAGTGCCACCAATCTGCAACATGCAGACACATCAAAATATGAGTGAAAAAAGTAAAATACTGAATCTTCTTCTAGCAGGGAGCTCAGTGAACCTCTGTAGGTTCTCGGATGATAAATGTGTTTCAAAGGACACACTCTGTGAATAAGTCTAACCACTGCAGTAGTTTGAACTGCAGCCTGTAGTATTACCAAAGCAGGGAGCGCCCCTCCACAGCACTCTGTGGCCTGAAGATTATCAAGGTAAGCGATTGTGTTTCACATTTCTCCCTCTTCTTTCATATCTTTACTTCTGTTTTCTATGTTTGCTGTCAATTTCTTCTGCTCAACCGTTGTGAGCCCTCCCCAACCGCTAGTTTATCAATTTGTCAAATTTATAAACAGTATATTGAATCACAGAGACAAAGATGAATCCACAGTGTTACTCGGGGTGAAGAATGGTTAAGAACTCCAAAAGAATTTGATCACAATTTCAAAGCACTGCTGTAGAGTGTGGCTGGATTGAATTTGTTAATAATTAGCAGAATTTACCACTTAAAAAAGATGTAATCTGTAATTTCCAAATGCAAAGAGATGTATTAAACACGGTCAAACCCGTATTCTACAAAAAGGAACAACAAAACTAAGCAGGGATCTGATGTATACAAAATACAAGGAGATAGGAATTTGATAAATACAGTACTGTTCATTTGTATGCAAATTAAGAAAATCATAATTCTCTGTGTGGAATATTAAAATGAGGTAAGTGCTGAGATTCTAAATTGGCATTCCAGAGTCAGTTCAGTGATAGCTTGTCAGATATGACCATTCCTTCAAACAGCGCAAAGCACATTTTGACCATTTTCAGAAATGCTCTTTCATATTTAAAAATCAACATACATGTAGTTCAGGTCACCTTCCTGCTCATTTGTCTTTCATTATCCAACAGACTCACATTTCCCACTGTGTTACTTCATTATTGTAAATCAGCCTTAAAGATTTACAGCAGTGCAGTAACAGCTGGAGAATGCTTGTCAAATCTCTCAAAAAATGTGGTAAATGGGGACGTGAGTCTGTTGAGGTTTTAAAAAAAAATTGTATTGGGTTGGAGATCCAAGAGAAACCAGAGGACAACCTACAGGTAAGACCGCTTCACTAATTTCCTTGTGGCAAATGCAGTACAGTATCTGACCAAAACCAAGTTGCATATGTGATTGAACTGAAGTGTCATGAATGACTTTGCAGGTATACTTTGGACATTTTTCCTCCATAATTTGATGTTACTTTTGACCTGCCTTTCCTCCCACACGTAGCCTGTAGGATGTGTAGGGGCAGAGCAGCGCTGAAACCGTAGTTCATCACCTGTAAGTTACAAACCAATAGCTCAAAAACAATGTGTGTCCAAACTGCCATGATTTTGATGTTAATGACTGGAAAAGTGGAGACCTCGTTGATATTTAGCGCTTGTTTAGATTTTGTTTGAACAGACAAATTGGCTTTAGTGGATTCTAAGTGATTAGGCGCAGTATTACTGTCAAAATCTAACAAGTAACACAGCTTGTCGGGTAAAATGTTTTTTTACTACAGAAAAAGGAAACTGTAATGCAATAATACCACGAAATAAACTCACAAAGTGTAAATACTTCTTTGACATGCCTGAGTCCAGAGTCGATGTTTGGCACTGCTCCCCTTCATCTCACATGTCAGCGTAGAGAACACATGGGACCAGATTATGTAATTCACTTAGTAGGACCATCAAACATGTCAGTTTTGTGTGTTGTAATCCACTCGACACTCTTAGGTAAGACAAACCAGGAAAGTATACAGTTAGAACTTTCTGAACCTGCTGAACTCAAAGGTGCAAAGCTGACTTGGCCTGTATTAATGACACACATTCCTTTGAGCATTTGCACATCTGCACAGTTGATCATAAGTCAACTAGAAGACTAGAAACAAACTGGGACATTTGTTTTCCTAAGGCCTTCTATTACATCAGAAGAAAATACTGAAATGTCTTATGTCGGCAAATGATTTGTTAATAATCCAACTAAAATGACCATAATCTGTAATGTAATTTCGATAGGAACATGACCAAATCACTGGTCTTAATAGATAAACATTTATTTGAATACTTATTACAGAAGAGCATAACCTTAAATCAGCAGTACTTTTGTGTACATATACACAATGATTGTTTGTCAAAGCGGTTGATAAATTACAGTTTTAAGGTTCCCCCCAGGCTGTAACTTTTTTTTATATGTGCATAGATTTGTCTAGGTGTTTATTTGCTTTTTGAAACTGTTAGTTCTTAGTAAGTAGGTCCCAAGTTGCATAGTATCTGCATTATACCTGATGAATCACCACAACACTCTTCC
Organism: Brotula barbata; assembly: GCA_900303265.1. NCBI lineage: Eukaryota > Metazoa > Chordata > Actinopteri > Ophidiiformes > Ophidiidae > Brotula > Brotula barbata. Next base: position 27,972 of record OMNV01001374.1, on the reverse strand, counting down.
AGGAGGAAACATCACGACTAAGAGGACTTCTGCAGCTGGCCTCCTCAAAGCAATAAGTCCCGGCAGTATGTGAGCATGTCTGGCCCAGGGAGGGTTAATCACTTGTCAACTGAATTGTGCTGATTCCCTGTTTTTTTGTTTGTTTGTATTTCTTCTTATGTATTTTACTGTGATGGTCTTTTTGACATTTTCAATCATGTGACATGTTGCCCTTTCTTTCTTCCTTTTGGGCACCTGCAGAAACTGGAGGAGGAAAAAGGAAAGAAAGAAAAGGAGCGCCTGGAACTCGAGAGGGAAAGAAGAGAGAGGGACAAAGAGCGTGAGCGTGAGAGGGAGCGCCGGGACCGTGAGAAGGAGAGGGAGCGGGAAAGAGACAAGGAGCGGGAAAGAGATAAGGAACGGGAAAGAGATAGAGAGCGCGACCGGGAACGGGACAGAGAACGCGAACGAGAGAGGACAAAAGAGCGGGAGAGGGACAGGAGTCGCGATGTCAGTGAAGACCGCAGTCGATCGAGGTTGGTACACTGAATGTCACTCTTGACTTTTTCAAAAACGCTGTCCGATGCTGGTATGTAATGCTTATACCTGAACCTTACACGTGGATGGTGTTTGCAGGTCAAAATACCGGGAAATGACTTAACCAGACCAAATAAGTGAATGTTGCGTATGCATCAGACTTTGTTCTGTACTTTTAAAATGGTAAGTAATATTCAAGTACACCTCCCTTAACTGCACGTCTTCTGCAGAGAGAGGACCAGAGAAGAAAAAAAGCGAGACCGCGAAGAAGATGAGGAGGATGTGTATGAGCGAAGGAGACTTGAAAGGAGGCTTCGAGACAAAGAGGCAGCTTATCAAGAGGTAGGAAGAACAGAGAGACTTAATAAAATGACAGTTGTCTAAATTTTATGTTGGATACAGTTATACTAAAATAAGCTTTTCATTTAATGTAAAGCGTCTCAAGAACTGGGAGATCCGGGAGAGAAAGAAGGGACGGGACTACAGCAAAGAAATGGAGCGGGAGGATGAGAGGCGCCGTGAAATGGTATAAATTATCAGAATACTCGCATGTCAAACCAGTTTAAACGTTAATTTTTCCTCATGTTAAAAATGCAATTTTACATTTAAATTCAGATGAAAGAAGCTAAAAGACTGAAAGAATTCCTTGAAGACTATGATGATGACAGAGACGACCCAAAATACTACAGGTGATTCCTTCAGCACATTCCAGATTGTGTGCTTCACACCATTGATTAGGGGAAGCGACGTTATTTATCATTGCTTCAATTGCTCTCATTTCCGACCCAAGGGGCAGCGCTTTGCAGAAGCGACTTCGTGACCGGGAAAAGGAGACAGAATTGGACGAGCGAGACAGGAAGAGGGAGAAGGAGGAGCTGGAGGAGATCCGACAAAGGCTTCTAGCTGAAGGACACCCGGACCCTGATGCTGAGCTGCAGAGGGTGAGCCCACTGGGACTGATGCATCTTTCTGCTCAGTCTAGTCTATGTTAATTGATTGTGAATGTCCCCACAGATTTATTCCTGGCACATAAATAAATGAAGCGGGAAACTGTAGTGCTACAGAGTCCGATGTATTTGGTAATGTGAAGCATCTTGTGTATGTGTAGATGGAGGAGGAGGCAGAGCGTAGGAGACAACCCCCACTGAAACTTGATCCGGAGGAGGATGCACCACAGGAGAAGGCCCATAGGAATCGCGATCGGGATAAGAGAGGGTCAGCAAGGCCAAAAGAGCCAGCGCCTCAAGCCCCCCAGCACCACTCAGATAACGATGTGGAGGAGGCGGAAGATGATGACTATCATGATGGTGAAGATTCTCAAGAAGCCAAACCGCAACTAAAACCCACATTGCGTCCAATCACTACTGCTCCTTCAGTATCTTCAGCCAGTGGAAATGTGACTCCAAACACACCCGGCAACGAGTCTCCCTGTGGTATCATCATCCCAGGCGAGGCCTCTCCTGAGGTCCAGCCTCCCGAGGAACACCGGCCCAAGATAGGCCTTAGTCTTAAATTGGGTGAGTACTTTAACAACCTACAGATGCAGAGCAGTTTTGTGTTAATGCCAGAATGAAATATTTATTCTCCTTCGCTTCTACTCCAGGTGTCACCAATAGTCCAAGCCAACCGAATGTCGGAAAACGCAAGAAGCTGGCAACCGTGGAGAGTGTTTTCAACAAGTTTGAAGATGAGGAGGCTGATGAGCAACCTCGGAAAAGGAAGTTGGTTCCACTTGACTACGGAGATGAGGACAAGGGTCTGGGCCTTGATGGGGCAGAGATTTCAGGGGGCAAAGGCAGCATTAACACAGAGGAGAAACGAAAGCACATTAAGAGCCTTATTGAGAAGATCCCCACTGCCAGGCCTGAGCTCTTCTCCTATCCTCTGGACTGGGCAATGGTTGATTCGGTAAAAGCACCCACAGTTTAGATCATTGGTTGTTTAATTAAATATTTTATAGATATATTTAAAATTTGGAAAATTCTTTCCATAATATTTCATAATCCTGCTGCATTGGCTATTGTCCTTTCAATGTAAACCAGTTCCTGACTTAATGGATGAGCGTGACTTGATGCTGCTATGCTTTGATCTGTAGTTGAAAATGAAACCTCATGATCTTAATGTCCTCTCTGCAGACTCTAATGGATCGCCGCATAAGACCATGGATCAACAAGAAGATCATTGAATACATCGGCGAGGAGGAACCGACTCTGGTTGATTTTGTCTGTTCTAAGGTTAGTTTTTATGAAGATATTAATTTGATATAGTTGATAGTTGTTGCCATGGGTCTGCAACGTACTCAAAGTTTGAAGTCAAACAGCATCAACACCGTCACTCAGTGTTGTTTTTACTCCCCAGGTGATGGCGCACAGCACCCCCCAGGGGATTCTTGATGATGTTGCTATGGTGAGTTAAAATCCCTTAGTTGTCAAAAGATACACCCTAATTCTCATGCAGATTAAATAAACTTTTTTAAGTAGTGGTTTATTTGTTAACTTATAAGTTGTTCAGATCATTCCTCATCTCATTAAGAGAAAGTTGGTAGTACTTCTGACATCTGTAACTTGTAATAAATGATACAATAAATCGAAGATAAATCTTTTTTTTTATTTTGTGCCTAGAATGTATCACCTAAAATAACCCTTAAGTGCACACCACAAACCCATAACCTCCTAGATCCACATTACATGCCATCATCTTTCTCCAAGCTTTCTCTCTCTCTCTCTCTCTCTCCATTGAGGCAAAATAGAATCTTCAGAATAATAGTTTTTGTTCTCCTCTCTAGTTTCACTCATTTGAAGGTGTATCAAAACAAAACTGAATAAAACTTAATGGTATCTATGATAACCTCATTCGGCTGTTTGTAAAAGTCTGATGGTCATTGATTAGATTTTATGAGCTGCTGGGTGTAAAGTTTGTTTGTTGGTGTCCTTTGTTCTGTAGGTTCTTGATGAAGAAGCTGAAGTCTTCATAGTGAAAATGTGGAGACTATTGATATATGAAACCGAAGCCAAGAAGATTGGGCTGGTAAAATAAAGACCAGATTTCCTGGAGGAAGACCCCTGATAGTTTTCCTCAGTTCTGCCACCCATGGACTGACTGTAAAATGGGCCTGAACACCCTCCATTCCATCAGCAAGGAGCTGCTGTTATGTGTGTCTGTGTTTGGAAGGGGATGTTTGTGCTGAACACAAAATGTTTGCGCAAACAAATTGCATGACAAGTTTTGTTGTACTTTTCTCCTTTGTTAAAGCAAAAGCCAGAATTGCATTTTATCTCTGTGTTCTTTAAGAAGTTGGAGACTTTCAGCTTTGATTTACTGTCATGTCGAGGCGCTACAACATTGTGTGAACTAATAAATGACTTTTTAGAAAACGGTTTTTCTTTGTCAGTTACTGTACAATGTCATTATTGTAATGCATTTCCATTATCGGATTAAAATATGACGTCATGAAGAGCCGCATTCGCGAGTTCAAGGTGTTTACCTCCCGCTCCTTCAGTTCCTCTACGTGGCAACTTTGACACGATGTGTTGAAGGAAGTGCGTCCCGGAAGTACTAAGATGAGCACTAAACAAGCCAGTTAGTTAGCAATCCCTGGCCGCTAGGTGAGAGGGACCGCCATAATGTCATTTTTGCCGGTTTATTAAGAATGAAACGATGCCGGGGATTTGTAGTTCACCTCTAAAGCCAAAGTCGACAGGGTTTCCTATTTGTGATTCTTAATAAGAGAACATTTCCAAAGCTAACTAGCCTAGCTTTGCTAACGTTACCCAGGCCGGAGGCTGGACTATCTCTGTTTGGCTACAGTGGATGCTAACGTTAGCTAAGCAAGCCGAGTTTTTAGAACCGGAGGACCGTGACGCCAATTGAAGCGATAAACATCGTTAACAGGCGCAGTTCGGGACATGACATTTAATTTGATGCACGACTAGATTTGAAGGTTGAGCTTGGGGTTCACAGTTTAGTTTGGCAGCAATAAAAGTGCAGTTATGGACGATTTTAGCTCGATCAGCCTGTTGTCCCTGTCGATGTTGGTGGGATGTTATGTGGCCGGGACGATACCTTTAGCAGTCAACTTTTCAGAGGTAAGTCTGTCAAAAGTCACTCTTTACTCAGCCTCATTTTTCAGACGACACATTACAGTTTTCCAGAGATAAAGTTCGCCTGTATATCATTGAATCTTATTCGCTCTTATCCACAGCTACAAGTAGTGATTGTACTGTCAACTATGCACTGTTATCGTGTTATCTTCACTGTTGTGTTTAAATGGCATGCAAACAATGTGTTCTGGGCTTGGTTTGGGTCTGCGTTAACGTCCTCTAGGAGAAACTAAAGCTGGTCACAGTGCTGGGAGCAGGACTGCTGTGTGGGACTGCACTGGCTGTCATCATTCCCGAGGGAGTCCACGCACTTTACGAAGAAATCCTAGAAGGTACACAGTCCACTAAACAGCATATGCCAACTGTATCTCCTGAAAGACCCACACATGCTCGGATGTAGGCAAGACCACATGAAAGTGTGTTTTAGCCAGTATAAATGTTTGATAGGCACTTGTACAATCTATTTTCCATTTGTATTTGACTGTTTATAGATTACACGTAAAGATAAAAGCAAACCAAGTTTGGATTAGATTCCTCAGAGATATCTCTGTGCAGCTGGAAAAACTGCTCTGTTGATAAAACAAGCTGCTGGTTGATTGAAAGATTGTCTTCCCACCATGTCACTTTCAGTGGACCCTCCATGGATATAATCATCTCTTGAAATCTGTCAGTACAAGCTTCATTTTACAATTTACAATTTTCTGTTGAAATAACTCAGTCATTAACATTTTTGCTTCCACTTCTTGGTGGTGATGTCTTGGTTTGTGCTTGGTTATGATTTTACCCCGTCAGTCTGTTTTTCTCACATTCTCAGAAAATGTGTTAGCTGAAATTGATGTCACAATTCAAAACCAGCCTGGTTTTAGTTGTGTTGTTTCACACATTCGTCCACATTGATTCATTAATGTAAATATTTAATTGATGACACTTAATCACTTTAGTGAGTTAGAAGAAGAAGAATCGGGCCTTTCGCCTTTATTTGGTCATATTCTGTATTTTTTTTACATAGGGAAATTAAATTCGATTACTGCATCTAACCCATCCATATAGGAGCAGCGGGCAAATGTTTAAGCGCCCGGGGAGCAACTCGGGTTTCAGTGTCTCGCTCAGGGACACTTTGACACATGGACAGCAGGAGGTGGGGATCGAACCACCAACCCTATGGTTGGAGGACGACCCGCTGTACCGCTGAGCCACTTATTAGAGGTTCTAGGTGCAAAAATATAGAATTTTAGGAACCATTTTCCCCATGGATGGTGTGTCTAAGGTAAATTGTGTCATTATTTCATCATGTAATTCATATATAATTATCAGATTATATAATAATCCAGAAATTTTATGGAAGGGTCTACTATCACCTAGTATTTCACTACAGACAACATTTGCAAATGTTTTCATTTAGCTAGTTTTTGGCATTGGTTTGGGTTTTTCACTTGTGACCCCATTTTGACAATTTTTAAAGCTTCAGTCATTTTTAAAAGAGTCAGAAATCATAGACTGAGCAGAACTGCAGAGTATATCAATACCTGAAACAGACGTGGAATGTCTGAAGATGTTGGACAACAGCCAAATGCTGCCTGTAGGCAGGAAGACTTCAACAATTTGTATACTTCTCAAATAGAGCAAAGTTCGACGTGGACTGAAAATGGCTGAAATTGACTTTCTGTTATATAACCTACTTGGTCAAACACAAATATTGGTCGGGGATTAATGAGTCTCAGAGACAGACTATGCTCTCATTGGTTCCAATGTGGTATCTCAGTTCTGAGGAGCCTTAGTAGTTAGAGTTTGAATCCCTTTAATCAGTGTGTTGATCGCCCTGTTTCCTCCTGACCTCTGTGTCTCCAGGCCACCACGGCCACGCTCAGGCAGGAGTCATTGATGCACCTGAGCCGAAGAGTGAGGGAGACCCAGTCCTTCCTGGCAGCGGGAAACACGACCACGGCCACGAGCAGCTCCATGCCTGCATCGGCGTGTCTTTGGTCCTCGGCTTTGTCTTCATGCTGCTCGTGGACCAGATAGGCAGCTCCCACGTCCATAACAGCGAGGGTCAGTGTTGAAAACTCGACAAAGATGAAAACATTGAAGAACATTTTCAGATTCAAACATTCAGTGCTAATCTGTGGAAGCCATTTGTTGACGTAGACCCAGAACACCCAGATGGCTCAGACAAATTCTGTTCACAGATGTACACACTGCAAACAGACTAAGTCACTACTTTAGTTTTGAACAGCTAATGCCCTGCAAAGTGTTTAGTGAGTCTGCCAGCATCTGATGCCTCAGGCCCGCTCCTTTTTGTGTCATTATCACGTTGCTCTACTCATTATCTAGTTGTTTGTGGAACCATTAAGTCTTTGTTCATTTGCAGAAATGTCTCCAACTTACATGGTTTTGTCTGGTTTAGATCCAGAATCAGCAAGGGTTGCCTCATCAAAAATCACCACCACCTTGGGTCTTGTGGTCCACGCTGCAGGTAAATTCGTGCTCAGTGTTGCATTCATTTTCTCTTGGGTTGGACAGTGAATTTTTATCTAAAAATGACTTTCTGTCTGATTTTGAAATGCTCGTGTGAGAATGCTTCAGCTCGTCTCTTATCGTTTTGTCTCTAGCTGACGGAGTGGCATTAGGAGCTGCTGCCTCCACCTCCCAGACCAGTGTTCAGCTCATTGTCTTCGTAGCCATCATGCTGCATAAGGTAACAGTAATAACATCTCAACGCTTTGTCTTTAGTAATCACAAGTTTATCCAAGTTAAACCACACAAAACCTCACTTGTGTCAAACAATCGTGACCCTTCTGTCTCGCGGTCTGCAGGCCCCCGCAGCGTTTGGCCTGGTATCTTTCCTGATGCACGCTGGGCTAGAGAGGAACCGCATCCGTAAGCATCTCCTGGTTTTTGCCCTGGCGGCGCCCGTCCTCGCCATGCTCACCTTTTTAGGCCTCAGTCAGGTAAGCGACTTAAACCTTTGAGTTAAAATGCTCCTAGAGGGTGATTAGCGCGGCAGAGATATTTTTAGTGAGGTATTTGTGAGATTAAGAAACATAAGTCTGTTTTTTTTGTGTTGTTTTTTTGTTATTTTTTAGTGTTACCTTTTAAAATTGTGTCAAGCCTGCAGCAAAACAACGTTTGTGTTTTTAGACTGGTTTTCATCTTTTTTCTGATGACACAGACTTCATCTGTTCAGACATGTACTCCAGCTGTAATATCAGTCAAAATTTAACGACTTTTGATGAAATTTCACCCAAACCATTTCACTGACTTTTTTTGCTTTTTTGAAATATTGAGCATTTCTGCGGATATTTGTTATCACTTACCACGTTCATAGTCTCTTGCATAGATCCTCAAGGAGGCTTTGTGATATTTCTTCAACAGTACAAATATCGAACGAGTTACGCATAGAGCAATAAAAGAACTTGTTGTTCCAAGTGTACAATAATAAAAGCGCACAAAATAATCAGCATTCAATATTCAAAAGAATAAATAGTGACGGGCCTAAAAAATAACTTCTGAGGCTTCGGTGAACATAATGTAGAGAAGCGTTTTCCACATGTTGGCTTGTGTTCTGTGGTTCCTTAAGGGTCCAATCTATAGACTGTAGGTCAGCTACACACCTGGTAAGAAAGCGAACCTCAAATATCAACAAAAATGTTCCATCATACATAAAAAGAATACCAAAGACCCGGTTTGCACATAATTTCAGGACAAGCGATGTCTCCTGTTGTATGAAATCATTGTAACTGTCAGCCGTTAAGCCTTCTGTGTGATCTCTGTACCCCTCAGAGCAGTAAGGAGGCCCTGTCAGACATCAACGCCACTGGTGTAGCCATGCTGTTTTCTGCCGGCACCTTCCTCTACGTGGCCACTGTCCACGTTCTGCCAGAGGTGGGGGGCACAGGTCACAGCCACGCCCCCGCAGGAGGTAACGGAGGCAAGGGGCTGAGCAAGGTGGAGGTGGCAGCTCTGGTGCTGGGTTGCCTCATTCCTCTGGTGCTGTCCATCGGTCACCACCATTAAGGACCTCAGGCTGAGTGGGAGTAAATGGTGTACAGAAACAAAAGCCCACCAGAGACCTCAACCCGCGTGGATCTAAATGTCTTGTTGCTCAAAGCCTGCTGATGGACCGCTTGGACCAGGCTTGCTGCAGGTGTGAGGACACGTTGTGGCTCGGACCGGAACATAAACAGGAAATTAATGACGTTAGGGAAATCAGAAAGTCAACACGCGCGCACACATATACACACACACACACACAGTTCTGTTTTGTGCTGACGCTGATGAAGAAATAAACAGTTAAGAATCTGTTTATTCTGCCAGAAAATTTTTGATGATTAATTTGACAAACGGGTCAGAATTGAACCCTTTAGCTACATTTTCTAGATGGAGTCTTGCTTCAGTGTTAAATGTGCTTGTTAATTATCCAAATTCAAAGAACCAACCATGACTTCTTTGCCGTGATGTCGTATTAGCTGGCAGTCGCATAGTGAGATTAAGAATATATGATTGAACGTGTGATTCTAAGGAAGGTAAAGACGGCTTTTTATAACTGTACAGAGTCTGTATCTCTCAGCAGCAGTCCACATGGATCAGGCTGGCCTAAGTGAATGTTCAAGTGCCATAAGAGAAAGAGAAATAGAACCATGAAGATGCAGGGCCAGCGGGACATTGTTCTGAAGGATGTACCTTATTTTCTCACCGACACAAATCTTTATCTCTGCTACGGTTGCGCAGCCAGCTGAGCCCTGGAACGAGAAATGAGTTTGAGTCACCAAATGTTCACATGGTTTTTTGCTTTGGCTCGTCGGGGGGGTTTACCTGCGAAGAAGAGATCTTAATATGTCGGGTCCTTTATTGGCCTGAGGAAACCTGTCTGTGATGGTGTGTTCAGGGTCCTGCATCACCATAGTCAACTTGTGAGCCTCGACATATCACAACATGAACTGTCGCCTCTTTCTTTTTTAACACGTCCAATTTCTGGATGTTATTTTCTCTTCTGTTTACCTGGGTAATGTATGGAGGTAGATTGTGTCAAATTACTCAGTGGAAGTGTCTAAATGATTGTAAAAAGTTATTTTGAGGTTGAGGGATGTTGCCTTGAAAGGGGGCATTATTTGGGTTAAGTCACATTTGGGGACCATTCACTCATGAGTGCACAGCGTCGGAGTGAGGAGAATTCAATGCAAGCCGCTTAATTAGTTTTATTTTCTCTTCATGAGTCACGGATGAGCGGAAATCACAGATGAATTTGGGGCGGAGGTACATCTTCCTCAGGTGTGTCTTCATAAACAAACAGATGGGAAGCTCTTAAGCGCAGCCTTGCCCCAATGACCCCATGCCTGACCGAGCGCCCCATCCCCCAGTGCGTTGAACCTGTCCGTGCATCACTCTGTCAGTATGCTGCTCTCCCTGTTCATCAGGCTCGTGTGAGTCTTACTGTAACCCTGTTTCTGCTGAGTGCACACAGCTCCCACATGTGTGTATGTATGTATGTATACTGTGCAGAATTAAGTTCTCCTCCTCGGTTGTCATGCTCTGTTGTTTGACATTGAATCTCTTACTCACAGATCATCTTTTTCATTTCGCTTGTTATTTATGTTTTCTGATACAGATTGACTCTTCCTACAGGTCTTACGTAGGACTCAAAAACACAAGTTGTCGTGTTTTACTTTAATATCAGAGCCCTTAATGAGAAGAAGAACATCGTACTTTAACGCATGCAGACTGACTGCACGTGGCTTTCATTTTTTTTATGTGTAAATATGTCTGGGTACAAAAGGGATCCCACCTGAACCATCACCGCATCAACACGTTAAAGGGCAGCCCCAGTATGTGCCATCTACACCCGTTTGTGTTTCTAACATTGTGCGGAAAGAAATTTGACAAACATGTTAACGTCACACATGACGTAAGATCCCTTTAAAGGGACAGTCCACCAATTTTCCTCATTAAATGTGTGAATATGTGAAGACTCTTAAGTCGTTTGTGGCTGCAGAGTGCACCAACTGGTTCCAGTACTCGTATTAGTGGCTTATTGTTCTCTACTTATGCAGTTTTCTGCACAAAATTGCCCTGATACACAGCACCCTCTACAGTCCCAAAAATCTTTACACGGTTGTGTTCATTTGAATTTAAACACTGCATTGCTCCCTCCTTGACTAATGAACAATACGTGATGTGTAAGTTCAGCGTAGTCCCACTTTGAGATTTATTCAGGATTCACTGCTTTGACATGCAAAGTAGGCACGGGCTGCATTTATTTGAGAAAATGCTAATATATTGATTTCATGACCATGCATCAAATTGTGTTTTGTCTGTGAAACACGCTCGAGTGAAAATATGTCTGGGTGTCCTGAAAGTCTCATTACTGACAGACAACTGCATCTCTCTGTATTTGTGTAATGCAACAACATGGCCTCATTAAGACGGATTTGAGTTCAAACCAGATCTGTTTGAGAGTTAAAAAAAGATGTCTTAAAAAAGGCAACAATTCCTGTTCATTCATTCATAATAGGCATCACACACACACCCACCATCCTGGATAATACATGCCTATAAACACACAGAGTGAAACATAGAATCCCCCAAAATGGCGTGTGCAGGTGGATTTTGAATCTTGAGGCAATACTGTTTTTGTGGCACATGTTGTGGCTGTGTGGAGGGGTGGAGTTTCAGGAGGAAGAGTCTTGATTAGGTTCATGTTTTTAATAGCTTAGTTAAAATAATGAGAAGTTGACTTTTATTGTCATTCCAGAATATGTCTGCCTTATTTCCACATTGTAAAGCAAAATGTGTTTTATGATGACTAAATTAAAGTTTTTTTTAAACTGGTGCAATATGAAGTGTGTCGGTGAGAATTGATTTTGATTGATTGATTGATTTTCTGCTTTTTCTTGATTTTTAAGTATTTAGTTTAAGTATATTTTAAATATTTTAAAGTCTTGAGAATCTGGGCTGAATTGCACTCTTTGTCTGTCCATTATGGATACACAAGTCATCTATTTTTTTTTTGAAAAATAAGAAAAAAAATTGATGACCAAAAACACGTCTATTATATAGTCGTTTATTTATATTATATCGAAATCTGTTAGTAGAACACTTTTTGTTGTGAAATATTTGTCCTTACAGAGCTTTTCTGCCACTGTCAGTCATGAAATATGCTGGTAAATGAGAAGTTTGTATTCTCTTACGCTCTTTCAGAATCATTTCCGCCCTGACATTAAAAGCTAGAGACGTGCTGGCTGCATGGAGGATGATGTCCAGGCTCATCTTTAAGCACCAAGTAATCTGCTGTGCATCATTCTGACACGTTGATTGTAAATTAATCTGTTACTCGTGATGTTGATCTGCGTGTTAACTGCTCTCACCGCCCCCTCCCAGCCTGTAGCCACGCCTCTGTTACAGATGTTCTCTTAATTCATCGTCTGAGTGATGGAGAGATGAGAGTTCATACCTGCCAAGAGCTGCAGTCCAGTAATCTGAGTGACAGCTTTTACCGGCCTGCACAGCATCGACCAGGGACCAGATTTAGCAACTCATGCCTAAAGCTTTGCTGCTCTCTCTCTCCCTGTCTCTCGCTCTCTCTCTCCCTGTCTCTCGCTCTCTCTCTCGCTCTCTCTCTCGTTCTCTCTCTCGCTCTCTCTCTCTCCCGTACACTCTGCCTCCAGCTGATGACTCCATGCCTCTGACGTATTGGAATGTGTTCCTTTCCTGTGCTCTACAGTAGCTGTCATTTTGGATTCATCTCCATGTGTCTGTTCACTTGTATTGACAGGCTGTATTTTGCTCGAGGTTTTTTTTCTTTTCTTTTTTTTATCCCATTGATTTTTTCTTTATGACCTACTGTTCCAGCTAGATAGGATGTTCTCCTCTTCGTCCAGAAACTCTCTGCTCTCGCCCTGGTCGTCCATGGATCAGCCTGAGACGGAGGTGTTTGACATCAGCACCAAGGTGCAGCTACACGGGGTGCTGTGGAAGAGACCCTTCGGACGCCCGTCTGCCAAGTGGTCCCGCAGGTGAGGGAGCTGTAGATGATGATGTGGTCCATCTAAAAGCTTTTGAAGTCCTTTCTGGAGCTTTTAGATGAACTCAAAAACATCCTGTGGAGGAAACAGACAGGGAATCTTCACTTCCTGAAGAGTTGATGTTTTGAAGAAAGATTTCTTTTAATAGTGAAAGTATTTCGGCTTAGGTTTTCCTCTAATCAGACTGCATAGTTACTTCTTGCTGTGAAGTATTTTCAAAAGCATTATAGTGTACTTATATTCAAAATTCATACCACAAATGTAATGAAAAATGCAAACCATTGTTAGCTTTTATCAGAGCAAACTTAATCCTCTTTATTCCAGCAATACTGAATGATGGATTTCTGCTTTTCATTCCTCCCAAATTGTCTCGTTTTGGGTTTTCTGTTTATGATCTAGTGATATATTTTAGGGTTTGTAACATTGTGGTGTGATGGTACTGAGGATATATTTGGATTGTAAAATGCCTGGATCACTGTGATGATAATGCTCTTAGTTTATATAACTCTTAAAACCACAATACTCTGAGCCTGAAGTGTTTGTCACACTTACAGTGTGTGTCGCTGTCACCAAGGTTCAATTATAGCATAAATATTATGTTAAAGTTTAGCCGTCAGTGATTGACAGATGATGATTTAACCCACAGGATTCTAAAGTCATTTTTACAAGATAACTTTTCACTGAATTTGGCTTTTCTTGACAATTTGACAGTTTTATTCTGATCCTAAAAGTCTGCCAGTGGATGATGGTGATCACATAAGAATTTTCATGTTCAGGGGAATGACTCACTGCTGCTTTCATTGTCTTCCTCGGTAAAGGTTCTTCATCATCAAAGACAGCTTCTTGCTCTACTACGCAGAGAGCGAGAAGAGATGCTTCGAGACCAACAGGTACTTCAACATCCACCCCAAGGTGAGTGAGCCGGTGGCCTGCGTGTTCCCCGTTCTCTCTGGTCGTCCTGCGGTGACTGTGTGTTCTGTGTGTCCCGTCTCAGGGTGTCATTCCTTTGGGAGGATGTGTTGTGTCAGCTAACGATGACATGGCCATGCCCTTTGCCATCGTCATCAACCTGGAAGACTTCACAGTGAGAGCACCAACACGTCACACGTTTCCTGTTGTTTTCTGTGTCCAGCCGATGCTTTATTATGATAGACCCGGACCTTAATGTAATATGCAGTAGTGGCTCTCTCCAGATGTTCGTATAGCTATAACACTTTATAGGATCGGCCTAATCATGAGCAATCATAAATTTGATGGTACCCTTGGGCCCTTTTTACATAATATTACTGTCACGGGGACTCGGTGTGAAGCGGTTTGACCCTAACCTCATTAATGAATCGGTGTTGATGTCGTGTCGTAAATGTGTCCCTCAGGGTACTGTAGCTCTGGCTGCTGAGTCTGAGGAAGAGCAGGTCCAGTGGATGGAGATGCTGCAGGAGTCTGGGAAAGTGTGAGTATCTGGTGGACGCACTCAAAGTCATAAATTGTAACAGTATTTGGAGTATGAATCTCATTCTGTAAACTAAAATAATTAGAAACTAAACTAATTTTTGCAAATTTTCCATTTGCTTTCCAGTAAACTGCAAAAAAAGAAATAATTCATTTTGGCAAGTCGTGATTTTCTACTTGAATATAGGAACATCTAGAGAATGTAAAAAGACTAAAATGTATACAAAATAGAGATGTTATTGAAAATAGAATACTTATTAGATTGAAATCTTAGGAATAAAATATTTCAGTTAAAAAAAAAATCTCTCGACAATTATTTATTTTTATTTTTTTTATTATTTATCATATTGTTTATCTGCAGAAATGTCAACATTCGTGTAGTGCAGCTTTTTCGATAGCAAACGCCAAAGAAAATCTTTTCAGAGGGTTAATGAGAAGTGCTGACCAAAACGTTAGAAAATAAATCAAACTTTTGTGGTCTCGGATCGCAGCACGTGGAAGAATGCCCAGCTGGGAGAGGCCATGATCGAGAGCCTGGAGGCTCAGGGGCTTCAGCTGGCCAAGGAGAAGCAGGAGTATCTGGGTAAAAGACATAAAAGGCACCAGGGATATATCATATCTTATTTATTTATGTAACAAACCATTACAGAGACGAAGTGAAACGATTTTGTCTGTCCAGATAAACTGATGGAGGAGACGGAGGAGCTCAGCGAACAAAGAGCACAGAGAGAAGTCAGTGCTGATCCAAACTCAAATAAGAGCAAGGACAGCATGGGGCATCTTGTAAAGCGTTTCTCTCTCTCTGTGTGTGCAGGAGCTGGAGCGTCTCAACCAGGTTCTGGAGGAGGAGAAGATGAAGTTTGAGGAGGTGGTGCTGGAGCTGAAATCAGAGCAGCATCAAATCAAGCTGTCAGTGATCAAAAACTTTCACTTCTCCCGTATTTATTCTAGACGTTTGTGTTTGAGTGCAGCCTGAGTTCAGATTTGTGTTGTGTTGTGTGTGTGTGTGTGTGTGTCGTCGACAGAGACCTGGACGGCACGGCTCAGTCCCTGAAAGGTGTGGAGACTGAAAAAGAAGAACTGAGCAGCTTAACCACCATGTTGGAGAAATCCATCGAGGTGAATAGGACCATGATAATAACATGATAATAACACAAATAATGAAGAGTAGTTTTAATACGATATAAATAGTGTTTTAAGATGATCCTGGTCTGGTCTTTTAGGAGCTCCATGCGGAGAAGCAGCGGACTCTGGAGCTGCTGGGGGGGAAGGAGAAGGAACAGAGGGTGGAGCCAGGAAAGAAGAGCTCCGATCCAGCCTGCAGGAAGCCCGGCGGCGCCGAGCCTGTCCGGGAGGTGGACCTGCTGGACGACCTGCACCACATCGAGGCGCAGATGAAGATCCTGCTGAAAGAGAAGGAGCAGGCTGACGAGAAGTGAGTGAAACACGAGAAAGAGATTGACCTAATTATGGAGACGGCGAGACCTTTTGTTGTTTGGTGCAGTGAAAGTCTTAGAAATTGCCACGAATTTTGGAGCGAGAATAATTTAACTTATTGACATATTGGACTTTAATAAAAATCAAAATCAAACAAATCAATTGTTAGTGTTCAAATAGTATGTGTATAGAAGACATACGCTTTTTGAAATTATCCCCAACTTTCATAATCATGAATATGTTGTTAAATAATGTCAACAATGTTTTAAAACCAGAGAAGTTAAAGCAGAAATGCATCGAGTGGGACAAACCCACGGATTGTGAACTGTCCTCAACTTAATAGTATATTTTAGTGTATCAGTGTGTGTCTTTTTTTTTACGTTACAGCATTACTCAGATTCATAAATAGAATGAATAACACATACAGTATATTCAGTATATTCTGTATATATGGATGCACCCAGTGGCCATTTTATCAGGAACATCTGTTGTATACTGTGTTTCCAACGCAGTGCATAAAAATGACCGGAGAATTTAGTCACCATCTCTGTGACAACTGAACAAGTGATGCTGCCAAACACTGGATTTGCTGCAGGAATGTTGCGTATTGTTTTGTCCTGCGCACAGATTAAAAGCCGGCGACTGAGTGCGTTTGTCATGTTCCATTAAAACTCATTACAATCTCATCCAAACATCTAAATGCATCCATTTTTAGAAACTAATACACGATTGCAGTGTTGGGTGTGTGTGTGTTCGTCTGTTGGCATCCAGAGGGTCAAACGCCCGAGCTCCTCTCTCCTAATGGCTCAGAGGATGGAATCACTAGTGGAAATGTGTATTGATCTCTAAACAAGCAGGCCATTGATCCACAGCAGTAAGTGGGATATGACAGACCACCGCATCGACCGTGCTGCTCTAATGCTGTGTTATACAGCGCACAGTGTGAGAGACGGTTCTCAATCAGTGGACGCAAGCACCAAACTTTTCCCTGGCTACTCTCTGTGCGTGATAGAAAGTACTGAACGGTATCGTTGAACACTATCTACTCTATCAATATCCATCCATCCAACCATCATCCATTCATCCATCCATTCATCCATCCATCCATCCATTCATCCATCCAACCATCATCCATCCAACCATCATCCATTCATCCATCCAGCCAACCATAATCCATTCATCATCCATTCATCATCCATAATCCATCCATTCATCCATCCAACGATCATCCAACCATCATCCATCATCCAACATCATCCATCCATAATCCATCCATTCATCCATCCAGAATCCATCCATCATTCACTCATCTGTCCACCCACCCACCATCATCCACTCATCCACCCACCCATTCATTCATCCATCATCCATCCATCATCCATCCATCTATCCATGTAATCTAAAAGTGAAGATACAGTACTTACTGTAGTTATATTGAAATCTGCGGGTTATTTTATATCTAAAATATGTAACTAAATATGTACATATTTTTGTTATCTAATGTAATGCTAGTGTCAGTGGTCTTGTTAAAATTCAATCATATTTTTAAAAATGCTACTGCGAGCGATACACTTGAATAGAGTAGAACAGAAAAATGTCATAAACTCTCCAAGATAAGGTTTATTATTTTATTATTTAAGGAGCAACATGATCTAATAAAAGAATCGAACAAGTGCTTCAGAGAGTCGCAATGCGAAAAATGTAGAAATGCAATTGGCCTCTCGCAGAAAAAGCAATAAAATTCTTTATGGGTTCGACTCCCTTGGGGGCAGTAAAGCTCAGAAATCTATGGAGGCTTTGGCCAGATGACATATTGGTACACAGAGCATTTTTTTTTCCAAGTTGGAAAAAATCACAACACCATCAGAGTTCGGTTGAGTGGTTTGCATGGATTCTTTGTGTAACGTTTGAGCGTTGCAGGCTGAGGGAGAAAGAGCAGCGAGCCAAAGTCCTGCAGGAGGAGAGAGAGTTCTACTGGACTCAGTCCCAGACGCTGCAGCAGTCACTGTCACAGCTCACCGTGGACAAGCAGCAGACAGAGGCCGAGCTCAAGGTAGCACACACACACATCACGCTAACTCACACACTCTCACAATGTCAGATGAGTTTATTGACACATTGTTCTCAGGAAATAAAAAGAGTGTGTGGGTACGTTGGGTTTGGCCTGTAGAGGAGAGATAGATCCTGATTTACATACAGTCCAGAACACTGAGTCTCTTTAGACCTGAAAGTCTGCAGATCAGTTTACATTTACGGGAACTTCCCTGTTCTCCGGTTTCCGTTTCCATTATGCCTTCACATCCTCTCATGTCTAACTGAACCACTCACCAGTAAACAACTTCCTCAGGCCAGAGCCAATAGGATTTATGTCCTGTGTTTTAGTACAGACGATACACACTTCTGCTTCTACAGCTACTGGCAAAAGTGCCTTTGAGCAACGTAGCTGACCCCCAACTGACTGACTGTAGCAGATGGTTTGCGCCACCTCTAATTATGGTGTGTTCTTAGATGGTTATTACATAGATTCTTGTC
Organism: Brotula barbata; assembly: GCA_900303265.1. Classification (NCBI taxonomy): domain Eukaryota; kingdom Metazoa; phylum Chordata; class Actinopteri; order Ophidiiformes; family Ophidiidae; genus Brotula; species Brotula barbata. The sequence goes on along the minus strand of OMNV01001374.1, from coordinate 9,920 downwards.
ATTGTGGAAACCCTCATCAGAACCAGGTTTTAGTTTTTATGGAAAGCAGTTAAACTTGATATTTTATAATATATTCTGTTTTAAATGTTGGTATAATGGAGAAGTGATTTACAGAACACTCCTATCCTGAAATAACTATTTGTTGCATTGTAACATTGTTCTGTATGATGGCGTGAAATATTTGTATGAATTAAAAATGATGTATCTGAATACTTCATGTTTGGTTATTAAGGCTTTATAACCTGTCCCAGGCAGAGATAGCGTCTCGGGTGGAGCTGGAGAAGACGCTGAAGCTGGCCGAGGAGGCTCTGCAGAACCTGGAGAAAGGCCTGAATTCACTCGATCGCACCAAGGAGCGAGACGAGAGGATGAAGGGCGACGTCTCCCATCTGAAGAGTGAGTGAACTCTGAAGTCTGTTTGAATCTGAAAAGCTTTGGTGTCAGTCAAACATATACGTACAAATACATTAATACATGTGTGATCATATAATCCTCTTTTACAAGTATACACACAGATGTAAACACTCAACACATGGCAGAAGTCTGCACTCTGCCGTCTGACACGCTTTACTAATGCGTGACTGCCCTCTGCTGGATGAAATAAACATTACATGTTTTTCTTTGGTGTTCAGTCGGAATAATGAAATGTGTTTGTATATACAGTATATTTATGTTTCTAGTGCTTAATCCTTGAAAAACTAATTCTAAACTCCTGTGACTTTATTGATACAGTGCCAAACTTTGGTTTTGTTTTGAAATTCTGGAGTTTCTAAATACACCAAATATGAATTTTGGTGTATGTATGCATTTAATTGTTTACAGTTATATCTAAATGAAATGTAAACATTAAACTAGGTTTGAAAACAGTCTGCCACCGTGTGAGACTTTAAATACTTTGAAAAATATAGGATTTTGTTCCAGTGAAACAATGTAATAAAATTATTAATTGAATAGAATGAATGAGTTTATCACACCGTGTTGTTTTGGATACCTTAGCTTATATGATAATATATTATTTCAATATAAATTTTGTCCCAGATGTTTCTCAAACTACTTTTAAAGCAGGAATGTGACTTCATAGGTGGTTATTATTTTAGGAAATATTTGAGGAACACTACGGATGTACATCCTGTGTGTGTGTGTGTGCGTGCTTGTGTGTGTGTGTGCGTGTGTGTTCAAGCAGAATTCTTTGAGGACTGCATCTGTGCGGCAGAGGTGGAGGCCAAGCTCCCGTTGATCATGAAGAATGCCGTGTATCTCCACAAAGCTGCCGCACGCAGAATCAAGAGCTGTCGAATCCAGAGGAGGGCCTCCAGGCGGCACTGGTGTAAGTCTGCACATCACTCGGCAAAACCTCACACACACACACACACCCTTACATCGGACAAGGATTTATGGCCCAATGGATTCCTGTTCCCCCTTTCATCAGCGGTTCTCCTTTTATCTACAGTGTTTGTCATGCAGGATCGAGCTGTGTGTTCTGCTTTATAGTCTCATACGGTTCTCATTATGTTGGTAATACTCGGTACCATCAGCAATTAGTAGTTGCACTGGCAACACAGTACTACTCACAATGGCTGAACTCATAGCAATGTATTAGTGATGAAGTATGAAGTAATAGCAGATTAAGTTGTACTAATATTATTATCAGTAATAACAGTTGCATTTGTAGTAACAATAATAACTGTAATATGTTCATTGTCTGTGTAGTAGCAGCTGTAGTAGAAGTAATGGGAATGATTAGTACGGCTGGTGTAGTAATACTTAC
>OMNV01001373.1:6514-19905 GCA_900303265.1 Brotula barbata | reverse complement strand
TGGGACAAGGCGGTACTGTGTAGGTGTTACATACAGGCATGGGCATGGCTGTGCGAACACACAAACACAGACATAAATCATTAATTGACGGACAGCGCTCGTGTGTTGTTTTGGACTATTAGGACAAAATCAAATGTACACTTTACAGAAACACAAATATAACTTTGAACATAAATCATGTCCGCTGCTGCTGACCAATCTGTTTACTCAACATAAAACGCGTTGGGTCGTCATTGCCGTGGAAGGGTAAAACTGATAAACATCTCAACCCACTATTATGTGCATCAGTCCCTTTTAAGTTGTCTCATCGTGAATCTGCTGAACAGCATGATGGGCAACACAACATCCTGTCCGAGTCCACATTTGATCTTCTAAACCAGGGAGACAGGCACATGCTTGGCCTGAGATGACTTGGACCGATCCTCCAGGCTGGAACAGAAATTGAGCCTTTCACCTTTAAGTAAACGTTGTGTAATGTAAAATCAGTGATTCTGACATAATATATTGGCTTTACATTCACATTTCAAGTCTGTGCTGTATCGTAACTCAGAGACCTGGCCTGCCCTCATATTTTATCACTAATTGCTATTTAGTCTGTCCTCTAAGGTCCGTGTGACATAGTTATTATCAGCTGCTTATGCGTGCAGACAGATGTGGAAAAAAACAACAACAAGAAAAAGCAGAGCCACTGGCTGTTTACACACTCGGCGGCTCTCTGGCCTCAGTAGAAACTGGGACACATTTTGTTTCATTCCTTCCCTCCCTTACTTAGTTTCGGTGAACTAGAAACTTTAAAATTGCCAGAAAGTGTGGATGAATGTGTGCGTGATAGCCCCAGACCCCCACAACACCGCACAAGATATTGGGGGTGATGTCGAGCGTGTCCTCCCCACAACAAAACCAAAACAAGGTAGCCTACAACCAAATGTAGCCAGTGGATGCATTTCAGCCAGTGTGCGTCTCCATTTTAAAGTATAATCTGTCTTTAGAGCTCCTTACCAAAGAAGAGCGGTAAAATTGCACCGTGCTGAGTGTCTGCATATTATTCATCTTGTTGTTTACACATGGGATGCTCTGCACCTTGCTCAGCTCAAGCCCTGCGGTGCTGGCATCAAAACAAGACCAACAAATGTCATCAAGGAACAAGATTAGCTTGACTTGATGCCATACAGGAGTGGATATGATATCACAAGAAGACTGCTGAAAATTCCCTATTGAAGAAGACAGAAAGAAGGAAAAACAATGGAAAACAATTCCTTTAATTGTCCAATTAGAGGTGGATATGAACAGTTCCAAAACAAAAAGTATGACAACAATCAACTGAAAACAAACACACGCACACACACAGACACACACATACATACAGAAGGTAACAAAGCTGTGATAATGTGGGGTGGATGTGGCTAATGGCTGATAGCTGCTGATCCCACACTGATTAACTCTCAGCTTCACAGGATGCTGCTAATGCACTGACACTAAACTACTATCCCATCACGAGTGCAAAGATACCGCATACAGTGGATGCACGTACTTTAAGGCCAGTCGCACCTTGATACACACAGGAAGCGCGAGTTTTCGGAAAAAAAATACATCCACATTCCACTGGAAATTTATACAAAAGCTGAGAATCGTTCAGTGTCCGAGAGAATTTTGCATATAATGTGTTATGTTGACCCAATATATCAGGCAGTGTGTCGGTTACACAGCAACACACGGGCACACAAACCAGTGCCAAAGTCCAGTAGTCCTCTGAAGTGTCTTCAATGTGTTGTGATAAGCCAGCTCCATCTCGTCCTGTCTGCTCTGCTCTGCCGCCAGCTAACACACTATCACTGATTCACCGCTGCAGATAACCACACACACCCACACACAGAGAAGACAAACAGGGAACAGTGAAGCAAAGACGCTGCGACGAAGACGGGGACACGCGCGCGCGCACACATACGAGAGGACGACAAATACGACAACATGTCAGAGACAAGGGTTATTTGTCATTTCCTGTTCCCAAGAAGGGTGGCTTTCTTTGCGCAGTCAAAACACAACTGCGGTGCTTGCAGGTCTGTGAGAATGGGACTCAGAGATTTATCAGTGCATACACTCCCTCTCTCTCTCTCTCACACAGGCACGTGCACACACACACACACACACACAGGTGAGATTAAATAGTCTTTCTTTCTGTCATGCAGCGTTATCTCTCTTTCAGGTCTGTCTCCTTTTCTTTCTTGATATGACCTCCTGGGCCACAAAATGCCACTATGTAGTCTGGCAGCCTGATTTGAGACAGTCGCCACACAAATACAAACACAAACACACACACGCACGCACGCACGCACCAAGGCCTGGGACAGTTGGTATAGATAACAGCTACACATTGATTCTTTGTACTGAGGCTGCTGGAAAGTGAGACAATAGTTTTGGTGTTAGCCTCTGCTGTCCCTTCCATGGAGACATATATGCTGAGTCAAGACGGCACGACTGGAAACTCTGTGTGCCATAATCTGTGTGTTTGTGGGTGTGCGTTTGTGTCCCATGCAGACGGCGTCCTATCACCTCGGGGAAGGCAGAGATAAGCTGAGTGTATGAGCTGAGATAAGATGGGAGCAGACACTGGGGAGACTGACTGACTGTAAGTGAGTCACAGCAGAGAGTGCTGCAGCTTTATGGTCTTGTTGAGACTGCACACTCCCAACAAAATGTGTTTATTCCGACGACTGCCTCCGCCGAAAAACAGAAATTACAGCGCGTGTCAAGCACACATCATTTTGCCTGCACGCTGACACGAAAAGAGGTGAAACGGGTAAAATAGAAGGCGGGATCAGAAACGGTGCTGTGGAGTGACTTGACCCCTGAGACCCCTGAGTAAGACTGATAGAAAGCGTGGGTTTGCCACATGCTCGTCGCACAAAATCCGTCGCCTTTAGAAACCATATTGGATGAATCCTAACAAACACTGGCGTTCTCTTCAGAGGGTAAAACAAAAGTGATGTGTTTGTGATAAGAGGCGGCGCCATGGCGGTGGCAGGACACAACACCGAACCCTCCCGATGCACAGACACTGATAAGTATCACCTCCATCCCTCGGCCTGGCTCTGTCCTCCTCTCTTTGCACTGAAAAACGTAGTGGAGAAACCTCAACCAGAGGGGACTCTGGGAGGACAAAAACAGACAGTATTCCAACCAACGGGGGGAGGGAAGAAAAACTCTGGGGAATATGTACAGACCTGTGTGTGTACTGAAAAGCCAGGAGCATCACAGGAATATTTACTGCATGACCATTATGAGTATTGAGCATGTTATATTACATTTCCCAATTTTATAAGTAGATCTGCATTTCTTCAGTGAATTACTGCTGTCTGTCATTTACTAACACATATGTTTTATGGGGAAAATTCACTCATCACTACAGTAAAACTCAGCTAACTCTATTCCACAAAGATGCTTTGCTATCAGCAGCTAATAGCCAGTATCTTTATATTGTCATTAAAAATATGCTAAAGCATCGAAATGTCAGGAATAATGTGCAAAAAACATTGGTTGATGAAAAACGTATTAAGAGATAACGGCAGACCTACATTCGCCATAGCTTCACCACTTCTATGCAGTGGCTTGGCCACCAAGGGGGAGGGTGGAGAAAACTGAAATATCAGATCTGTAAAAGTATTTGTGACACACGCTGTAAATGTTTCTCGACACCTCGGTGCGTGAAAAAGCTGAGAGCGGCTATCTGTCGGCCGATCAGCTGAGTGACGTCTCCATCACAAGACGCAGCAGATAATGCTGCACACACCATTATCTCTCTTCCATCTGTTTTTATCAGACGAAAGGCCACAGGATATAATGTCACATGTAAAGTGTTGTACTGTTCACCCACACTGTCAGTAAATACCCACCAAACACACGCAAGTAGACAATCAGACACTTGCTTATGCACACGGCCAGCCTAACAGCATTACACATAGAGAGTAAAAGACATATTTCAAAGGGTGAAATCCTCTAATCTGTGATTGGATTAGCCTAACATCATAACCAGATTAAAGGAGACATGCAGAGTGGGATGCTATCAAAATCACTTGAAAACCAAATCAATTTAATCCAATCCAATGGCTGAATACACTTTACAGACCTATTTAGACAATCATGACCGATTTTATTAAAAAGTCAGGATGTGGTGCTTCTCAAAACTGAAAGGGAAACATTAGACAAGCTACCAAAGGACAGGAGCATTGAGGGAAGACGGTGAGGTCAGGGTGGGGGTGTCAGGAGAGTGGAAACATGACAAAGCTGGTCAACAGCCACAGACGATGACAGACTACCTACGATGCCCTTGGATGGGACAGTGTCTGTGATGGAACCACAGATCAAACTACGTCTTGTTGCCATGACAGTCGTACGGGTCCTGCTAGTAACATACATGTGTACGTAGTTAAGAGACATGTTCATTGGTTAAGATATAGTATAATTTACTTCCAGTTTATAATGGAGTATATATGTGAGCCTGAACACAAGTCCAATTGACTTAATTTTCATTATCCTCGTAGGAGGCCTATGCTTCAATTTAGTGATACTGTGCTTTCAGTTTCAGATTAACTACGACACTACCATATGTTGGATGCCACTGAGCCTCAAGTCTCCATATAATCTTTCAAAAGGTAAATCAAACATCTACAGCTGAAGCAAGAAACATTATGTAACTGAAGGGGTACTCATTACAGAGTATTCCTCAGCCAAAGCCCTACAAATCCTACAACTAAGGCTGTGTTTTTCAATGACGAAATTAAGTTGCGAATGTAAGCCGACGTCAGCCACGTTTGGTTACATAATGAACAACTAAAATGACATGCAATCAACTATTTGGCAAAGTGGCAAAATCAAAGACAGTAGCTGACCTGGCAATAAGCTAAAACAACTCAGTGCTGGGCAGGAAGATGCAAAAATAATATCACCATATAATTTAGCTCCTATGTTTTCACAGAATATTACAGTAGGCTAAATGTATTTTTTTTCCAAACAGGGACTTGGTGTGGTTGAAATGAGGCTTTTTACTGCTGTAAAGTGTCTTTTTCTTCCATGATATCCCTCCATTTTCAAGGACAGTAACTAGGTACACTAAGGTGCACTTAGTCATCAATTTAAATCAAATACTCCAAAGATGGCCCAATAACTAAATGTGGCAAGAACCTTAAACCTGACAAAGGTAGGAACCTATTTTTGAAGAATTAAACGTTTATTCATCTGTGAGAATACGGACAATCGTTGCTTCGACGCAGAGGACGGCGCAAATACCTTTACATTACTACAAGACAAGCTACATGAGCACAGACCAGCGCCATTTGTAGCCCATAGGAGTAGAGATGGCAAAACATGTGCACCGCCGAGCAAAAAGAATGTGTAATAAGGTGTGTCCTACCTGATCCTGTGTCTATGAGGTTGGACTGTCCTCGACGATCAGCGACCAGCCTCGAAGAGCCAGGCATGCTAACTGGTTCTGAGCGTACCGGCTGGATCCTACACACACACACACACACACAAAGACCATTAACAAACAAAAATACACAAATGCATGTCCAGATAGGAACCTTTTGGAAGACTTGGGCTGTCGACTTGTTAATGATATTTAAGTGTTAATGACAATATAATTATAGTGACTAAGATAATGCATGCTATAGTGAAAAGACATTTTTGATTTTGAACTGCTCATCCCAGTGTAGTACATCCTGTTAACAGACAGAATCTCCAGCAAGATCCCTAAAAGTCCCTGGATGCAACTTTGTCAACAAGTAATGTAGATTTTGTGAGTGCATATATTAGAGCTTGATTTGATTGAATGCATCATCATGGGCAACAGGGGAGCAATAACGATAGCCTGAATCAAATAAATGAACTAGACTGATATCCCATTGCATTTGGATACCCAGATAAATGTGCCTAGGCTGGATTTAACAAAACAACTCCACACCGCACTCAAGTGCTTGCTGCCTTTCGTGCAAAAAAAACCCCCCAAAAAAACAAAAACCAACAACAAAAAAAAAGCCAGTTTGTGCCAGAGAATCTATGTTTCGTGTCACGAAATGTGAGCAAAAGCCACTTTGGGATTTTTCCTCACGCAGAATACATTTACCTCCACAAAATAAAAACACAAGAACAGTAAACATGGAATGCTTGGAGCTACCACATCACTACCGCACGATTACCATATGAATTTGTAACATTTGGAACTGAATAATTCTGGGAAGCATTATGTCACAAAGCACACACTCGAGAGGATCAAAGTTGACTATCCTGGAGACAACACAATTAAAATGCAAAACAACACCAGATATCTAATTAGGGCAAATAGTGTTACATGTGAATTAGTAGGCATGAGGTAATGTGTCTGTTGTGAATAACAGGGCCGTGTTTTTACAGACAAAAACGGGCTGGTGCAGCTGTAAAACTCAAAGCTGGACCCCTGGGTACATTATTCCTGGGGGTGTGAAAGTACCTCAGACTGTGCAGGTCCAGGTCATCCGTGTCAAAGTCCAGAAGGGGCTGTTGGACATCAGTGGGGCCCTGGGACTGCAGCACTGAGGAGGAAGAGGAGATCACTGTGGTCTGACCTGAAGCGTGAATCGTCTTAAACTGAAACTGAGGTCCCATCCATAACCGCCGGTGGGGGCCTGTATGGGTCACGATCTCCACCTGAGAATACAAAGGTTAAAGATGGTGAGAAGAGTGAACTTGTGGATAATTTGCCAACATTTCCGGGGTCTTAATCATCGAAAGTGCCAATGCGCCCCCGCTCCCACGCAGCACTGTGAGGCTCGAATGAATGTTGCACGTCTTCCCTTAGTAGTCTGATGAAGATGTCAGATCCATTCAAGCTCTTGCTGGTGTTAGAGTGCTGGTGGGAGAATGGGTAGACTTCCCAGACGGTTAGCAGAAGTGTGACATTAGCATCACATTTTGCAGAAGCTCCGCTGTGATGTTCGTCGACATGGCAGCGGGGCTGAAGCGAGCCCTACTGGGAGAGTGTGAAGGCACCAGAATGGCAGGTGGTCCACTGGTATCCATGCTGAGTGGCAGTAATGCGGTCAAAAAGTGCGACGGTAAAACTGAATGGAATGAGTAAGTGACTCGTAAACATTCAACTGTTACTGCCTTGTCCTCTCTCAGCTCCTCCTAGCCTTTAATTTACGGACTAACCTTCTTTTACCTTCTTCTTTTACTCACTTTTCACTACTTCCCCAACGTTAACTGTGACTTCTCAACTCCCTCTGGCACTTAACACGCTTCTTGGTGTCCCACTCTTCACATTTCATTATCTTTACTGCACATGCACTTGTCGCACCTAAGCCCATCTCTCATCCCACAGTCCCCCAGGCTGCAAACATCCCAGACAAGAATGAGGGCTTACACATTCTTAATTCTTATTTCTGCTACATATGTAGATGCACACAGGCTCTCTATCGTGTGTGCATGTGCGGGCAGAGATCTGGCACAGCTGTGAAAATTAGGCCACAGAATGGGAGAAGAGGAGATGAGGATTGTCACTTTGTGTGTGTACGTGTGTGTCTGTGTGTCTATTTGTGTGTACAGCATGTGCTTTGCCAGTTTACACCATCAGCCAAAGATCCCAACAGCTGCCAGTATGCTTTTTAAAGCAGGGAGCAGGGTCCAGATGTTAGTCCCGTGTCAACCCCTACCCGGTGGGCGGGTAGTTTATCAGTCCATCTCGTCGGACAGAAGCAGCGACAGATTGCCTCGGTGTTGACCTGACAAGCTACGTTACCCTCACTGCACTGCACACACAGCCAGCCCGTGCTAAATATTGGGCAGCACCTGTTCGTTGCCTCATAAACATTCGACCTCTGGGGCAATCAGTGACAAATGTGTTTTTTTGAAGATTTTGTTTAGATTGCTTTTAATGCTTCTTTATGACAACGTGTGGTGGACTGCATTGGACACTGCAAGCATCTGAGGTTAAAACCCAACCTGATGCCTGACCTGTTTGCTTGCTGACAATCTAATGAAGGCTACTGATACACATAATGAGATCCAGAAGACGAGACTTCCTCTAACAGTGTAAAACATGTAAGTGTATTTAGCATTTCCCAACACACATTGGGAAAGGTATATAGGAATGCTATATAACCTAAATTGTAACATTTTTGTGTTGGTGGAATGGATAATTTTGTTCTTGGCCAACTATCATGACAGATATGGGCTCTGCAGACTAAATGGAGCACAATTTACCCATTGAATTATACATGCAGTGGAATTATTGATGGTGAAAATGTAGTGGGTTACCGTCCGACACCTGATTTGAGTGCTTTGATGTTTAACCGAGCTGAAAAGTGTAGGGACTGAATTGTGAATTTTAACACCGTGCTATGACCAAATGTCAAAATTCAATTATGGATGTTGTTATGGACAACCTAATGACAAGGAATACAAATGCCTAACAATATATTGTACACAACCCTAGGCTTCTGTTTGTTTTTTGTCGACACTAAGAGTCTTTTGTACTTAGCTGTGACGTACAGCTGTATATTGAAAGATATTTCTATAGATTATTTCTTTCTATCACCATTCAAATGTAGGGGGGGACAGATTACAGACGCTTGTGAAAACGCTATGTGGTAGTACCGTGTTTGTTATTAAGAGAAACAAAAAAAGAGGCCTACATAAGCCAACTTAAATGATAGCGGTGTAAACATTAATTGTGGACTGTGACATTGATTCATGAGGTGGTGATTCAACTGAATGGACTTATAAAATGTTCATGCAAAGCTCAATAATAATAATTGATAGGCAAAAATCAAACTGAAAATAATGCTTCTTAAGGCATATTTTTCCTTAAAAGATCCTATAGACATTCCTTAAAAGATCCTATATTTGTTATACTAAATAATAGTTGTAAAAGTTGAGTTGAACAAAGTGCATCAAAATAATCAATTCAAATCATGGGGACACTAAAGATTTACGATGCATCAAAATCTTCCCTTAAGTGTTAATTATCACACCAGTATTCCACCAATGACATGTTGTTGGAGGGTGTGACCCAGTTAAAGGTCAGTTAGAGTCAGTGTGATAATGAGCAGCTACGGTTTAAGAGCAACACTTTCTACGGCTTCCTCTGGTGTTAAAGCCACGTTAAACAAGGGAGGGAAACCTGCATTCTCTGCTTAGGAGCTCCTCATTTTAAGAGAGGAATGACAGAATGCTGCTGCCAATGTGATATACTACCTGAGGTCATGGCACACAGGGGGTAAGGTGTGTGTGAGTGCAGACGATAGGTCTGAAGAAGAGGCACATCAGTGCAACTGGAATTTTGTGGGACAGTTTGTCCTGATTGCAAAACTCTGTCTGATGCTGTGCTTTATGAACTACACACAATTTGTGTCAAAAGCTGAGAAATCACATTATTTTCCTAGAATTGAACATGAGAAACAGTCCTGATGTTTTCTTTAAACTCATACACCCATGTCTGACGGGCACAAACTTAGGACATGTCACCAGATGTGGATAATGTTGCTTAAGGTAGAGCTTTGACCTGAGAAAGCCACTCCTCATCTTCCGGGCCACTGTGGTCTGACGCCAGGCTGTCTGACGACTCGTGACGTGTCATAGGGCCTGGACTTCCTGGGGGCATCGCTGACACAAACACACAAACAAAAGTATTTCAGCAAAACAAATCGTCAATGTCTTTGTTCCAATGATCACATCGTGAAGCATCAAAGCATCCAAGGAAAAGAAACACTAGAACAACATACCCCATATTTAATACTGACATAAATGAGCATGTGAGGGAAAATGTGCAAAACTGATACAGTTTCCCCATAATTATGTAGGAGCTCGAACATTATCTTAAATTAAATGTGATGTTAAATGTATATATATATATATAGTATATGTCTACTTGCAGAAATGCTTGCAAAATGTTTAACGGGACACAAGTAACAATCATATTATTAATAATAATGGCAACTTAAATGATGTTAAAACATGAAAACTTCATAGGCTAAATGATTAATAAAACCCAAATCCATTCAGACCAACAGCATGTATGTATACATGTATATAAACAAATATACAAACAAAGAAATAAATAAATGATTTTATTTAAGTATTTAAGTATTTAAGTATGTTTCACTGAAACATACTTAAAATAAAATAAGACTGGTGATGTATGATTGGTGTTTCTAAACTACAGACATAAAAAATATATTTAACTAAAATGTAAATAACAGAATAAAAGTAAGAGCGGGAGAGGGCGCACGAGAGACTGAGACGGGTGAGTGAGACAGAGAAAAGAAAAGGAAAAAGGAAAGAAAAATGCCTGTGTTTATCTTTTCAATCTTACTAATATGGCCACCCTGGCACATGTGCGTGCCAGGGTGTGTGAGAATCACGTGTACACTTAGTCTGAGAGAGCAAAAACGTGTGTGTGGTGTGACGAGAGAGTGACAGAGACACCCAGAGACAGATGGGGCTCTTGCAGGCTTGAATAAGCAGGTGTGTAGAATGAGGCCTAATGTGTAGAATCAGTCCTTTTGCTCTCTCTCTCTCACCTCAGGGATGGCCTTTGTTTAACACAGGAATGGCTAATAAAGTTGTCAAGTCAAACATCTGGTGTACAGGAGCCACTTGTCTTATCCACACACAGGCCAGGTGTTCATATAGATTTACAGAGGCATTTCTGTGATTTTACACCTCTGTAATGAATACGCGACGCCAACACAAATCTCCGCACACACAACGCTCCACGCTGCTGCTTCTGAAGTGGTGTTTAGTGTGTGCAGACAGGACTGTCATGGAAAATTAAAGAAGCAAACATGACATATGTCTGAAAGAGCTGGGTAGTTAGAATGAGCAGTGACAGATGAATATATTAAAAAAGAAAAGAAAAAAACAGCTGGCTGCAGAAATTAGGCATCAGAAGAAAGAGAGTGCGCATATTTACTACGGTTCATATAATTAAAAACCAATTTCTGTAGACAGTAATTAGATAGTAAATCAACTCATGTAAGACAGCATTCTGTAAGCCACAAAATAACACACACACGATGTTAGAGAAATTTCTCCCTCGGACCTCAGCTGGTTAATAATATAACAGGTGAAAGGGGCCTCATGTTGTAAAACGTTGTATATGTGGAAGTTCACATGGAAGGCTCTTACTTTACCCGATGGAGATTTCTTTACACATTGGAAATAATAGTGAAGATGGTACAGCAGAGTGACGTGCAATTGTGAACGTGTTGATGATGAAGATCGTGTGTGTCACAAATATATTGGAGATGGAAAGAGTGACACAGAGTGGGGGACGAGAAAAGAACAAAGCCTGTGTTGTGTTACTTATTAAACAAAATCACAACTCCCTTAAGCCCCCCTCTCTCCCTCCCCCTCAGCCTCTCTCTCCCTCCCTCTGACCCTTGGGGCCAATAGTTGTTCCCTAATTAATTATTGATGTTCTGAAGCAGTTGGTGGACTGGCTGGATCGGGTTTCACGGGGACGGCTTTCAGTGGTGGCCAGGCTCCGGTATGGGAGGCTAGTGGTCATCCCCATGGGTCAAGCAAAGAGACAGTCCGCCACGAGCGTGTTGATATATACATACGTGTGTGTGCGTGTGTGCATGTGTGTGTCAGGAGACAGACTGACCCCTGCAGTTACAGGCATATCTACTAATCTTAGTGTCCGGCTACAGTGAGCCACTCGGTCTGCTGCTTTTACAACACTCATTACTGGCTCTTAAGAGACTGGACGTCAATGCAATTTCACAGAGAGCAAATCTTTTGAGCGCAAACTTATTGCTCCGTTCTCAGAGCGGATGCAATGCAAATGTATGGCCTGTTTACAGCAAGCACATCTCCACTGACTTAAAATGTGCAAGAAAATAGCCTAATTATTCTTCTACATCCAATCATTTATCTGTATCTATTTTGAATATGAGGAAAAAGGTAAAAAAAAACAAGTTAAAAAAAACCAAACACATCCTCAAAATACAAGTGGCAGCACAAACATTCTGAAATCTAGAGTTTTACTATTTTGTATTACCCTCAATGACTCATAATGTCCAATCTATTTTTATATTATTGCATGAGTAAACTATTGGCTTACTTACTGTAAACGGTGGCGAACGTTCAGACCATATTTTACATTTTTTTTTTTTTTGCTGGTGCTGCCATTGAAGCACAAATGTGATTAAGGCATAAGGTATATATAAGGTATATACAGTATGGACAAATTATTAGGATTCCTTTGTTTTCTACAACTACACGATGAACTGATTGATGGCGGTATGAGAGAGGGTCTCACAGTTAAAGAAATGCATGCAGAGGTGGCTTGGATTAGACTGTTTACATGTCAGAGTAAAACTATTTACAAGGTCTGTCACTTGCAGTAAGTATATACTGTGTTTATATATAGTGATCTAAAATTAGCAAAAACTGAAAATGGTCTCTTTTTGGTGAGTTTATTTTTCCTGCTGAAAAACTCAACCGGTTGAGCTGTGACTAACAACCCGTCCTCTCATGGCTGAGGGTAACTGTAGGGTTATAGGTTACATTATAAGATAAAAATAATAACTCCAGTTTGTGTTGGTGGGGCTTCCTTCAACATCCTGATGATTTTGTGCTTTTATACACATGCATACACACAAAGGAGTAATCAATGTATCTATCCCACGTCACTGTGAAACAGAGTTGTCTGCGTCGGAGTCTTCATTCACTGTACTGAGCAGAGAAACGGGCTATGCTGAGGGCTGGTAGCCGGTGGCCTGTTAGCCAGAGCAGTGAAGCAGGGAGTCAGAACAAGAACAAAGGCTGGCTAGGTATTGATGTAGCCCGACCTCCCGGGGCCCGAGGCCAGGGGCCGGACAGGCTGATCTCCAGGGATAGATAAGGGGCTAACAATCTGATAGATCTGCAGAGTTGGCTGCACAGTGGACAGAGGATAGCCGTCTTGTCTGCTCTGTCCTCCTCTCTGTTCAGCTTTATCTCTGTCATTTCATTTTTCTTTTTTTTTTTTCCCTCCTTTGACCTGCCGTTCTGGTTTGCCAAACATTTCACTTGCTAGTATTTCGCCTGCTCCACCTGTCTGACTTCTCACTTTCCCCTCTTCTCACTTTCCTCTTTCGAGTAGTACTCTGGCAGATAGGTGCTGGCACGGGGACAAACTAGGATAGCTCACTCATTATGTATCATTTAAGACTTATTTGACTGGCAGATCCTTCATTCATCCAGCGCTGCACTTACCCCATCCTTTCTCTCTCTCTTTGATTACTGACCCTGTGATGGCGCCACGGTTTCTCTTTACCGAACGCCCGATGCTCCAAAGGCTTCTCTCCGGCCCTTCTCTCTGAGCAATTAGATCTATTGACGGGGCAACTGTGGCTGGCCTGTCATGGGCCTCC